>JAVYIG010006946.1:0-109184 GCA_035222895.1 Strongylocentrotus droebachiensis
AGCCTTGTGGTCGCCAACAGTGGCGTAGGCAGGGGCGTCTCCAAAGGGGGGAGTGGGGGTGCGACACCCCCCCCCCCCCCCCCACCTGTCAGGATATTGTCGGTAAAATTGCGCTGCCGTCGGGAAAAATGAGAAAAGGGGGAGGGGAAAAAAGAGAGAAAAGGGAAAGAAAAGAAAAAAAGAAAAAGAAAAGAAAAAAGAAAAAAGAAAAGAAAGGAAAGAAAAGAGAAGAAAGAAAGAGGAAAACGAAAAAGAGGGAGAATAGGAAAGAAAGGAAAAGAAAGAAAAGAAAGGAGGCAAGAGCCCTTTGCCCCCGTTTCCCTCTTTTCTTCTTCTTCCTCTTCTTTCTTTCCTTTTATCTTCTCTTTCCCTTTCCTTCTCTCTCTCTCTCTTATTTATTTTTTGGCGGGGGGGGGGGGGGGAGGGAGGAGGCAAGAGCCCTTCGCCCCACTTTCCCTCTTTTCTTATTCTTTTTCCTCTTCTTTCTTTCCTTTTATATTTTCTTTCCCTCTCCCTTCTCTCTCCCTCTCTTATTTATTTTTTTGGCGGGAGGGGGGGGGGGAGGTAAGAGCCTTTCCCCTTCCCCCGTTTCCCTTTTTCCTTCTTCTTCTTCTTTCTTTCCTTTTATATTTTCTTTCCCTTTCCCTTTCCCTTCTCTCTCTCTCTCTTATTTATTTTTTGGCGGGGGGGGGGGGGGGGGGGTGAGGAGGCAAGAGCCCTTCGCCCCCTCCCCCAGTTTCCCTCTTTCCTTCCCTATTCCTCTTCTTTCTTTCCTTTTATATTTTCTTTCCCTTCTCTCTCTCTCTCTCTTATTTATTTTTGGAAGGGGGGAGGAGGTAAGAGCCTTTCGCCCTTCCCCCGTTTCCCTCTTTCCTTCTTATTCCTCTTCTTTCTTTCCTTTTATATTTTCTCTCTCTCTCTCTCTCTTATTAATTTTTTTGGCGGGGGGGGGGAGGTAAGAGCCTTTCGCCCTTCCCCCGTTTCCCTCTTTCCTTCTTCCTCTTATTTCTTTCCTTTTATATTTTCTTTCCCTTTCCCCTTCCCTTCTCTCTCTCTCTTATTTATTTTTTGGCGGGGGGGGGGGGGAGGAGGCAAGAGCCCTTCGTCCCCGTTTCCTTCTTCTTCCTCTTCTTTCTTTCCTTTTATCTTCTCTTTACCTGTCCCTTTCCCTTCTCTCTCTTATTTATTTTTTGGCGGGGGATGCAAGAGCCCTTCGCCCCCGTTTACCTCTTTTCTTCTTCTTCCTCTTCTTTCTTTCCTTTAATACTTTCTTTCCCTTTCCCTTCTCTCTCTCTCTCTCTCTCTCTCTCTCTTATTTATTTTTTTGGCAGGGGGGGGGGAGGTAAGAGCCTTTCGCCCTTCCCCCGTTTCCCTCTTTCCTTCTTCCTCTTCTTTCTTTCCTTTTATATTTTCTTTCCCTTTCCCTTTCCCTTCTCTCTCTCTCTCTTATTTATTTTTTGGCGGGGGGGGGGGGGGGGGGGGGGGTGAGGAGGCAAGAGCCCTTCGCCCCCCCAGTTTCCCTCTTTTCTTCTTATTCTTTCCTTTTATCTTCCCTTTCCCTTTCCCTTTTTTCCTTCTCTCTGTCTCCCCCATCAACATAGTAATAACGAAAGAGACCACTCTGTAATCAAGACCATTCCATTTTATTTAATACATTTTCGATATACTTAAATTGGCAACTATTACCTTTTGTCCGAGATCCTCATTTTAAACGACTGATGCGAAAGACTAGTCGACGCACCCTTTCGAGAAAAGCCCCCCCTCTTTTATCGAAAGGGTGTGTTAAAACGGTACTCCGCTCTCAACGCACCCTTTCGAGAAAAGCCCCCCCTCTTTTATCGAATGGGTGCGTTGAGCACACCACACCGCGCCGCGCCGCACCGCACCCTTTCGATGAAAGCCCTGGAGTATGAGGTTATTTTATATGATAGCTTGTAAATTTGTGAGTGAGTGTATGTGGGCATGCACCTGTATGATATGACTATTGACTTTTCCATTGCTATCTTTCAGAGTTCTGGTACCCGAATTAGTCAAGGATGGATGAGCCATCATCAAGTCCGATGGGGTTAGAGGTCATAGATGTGGAGACTCCTGGTGGCTCCTCTGTGACCTCTCAGAAGGAGTACACCCCTATACTCAGCTTTACCCCTAGACACTATCAAGTAGGTTGAATATAATTAATTTAAATGATGTAATCAGTATAAATTAAGGTATTACTGTGTAATTATTTCCACGGGTTTGAGATCTTATACTTACGGAACTTGATTTAAAACATACTTAGCTTGATTTCAATGATCTACTTTGTGTTTTTTATTTCATGATATAAAGTTCATCTCAGAAGAGGGAAATCAGTACATATTGAAATATTGCTAAAAATACTTCTAATTACTTGGGTGATAAATTCAATTTGCTTTGTTACTCACTAACCTAAGAGATATACTGGGGGTAAAAAGTTTCTTCTTCTTTTTCTTTTTCTTTTTTGAGGGCGAAAAAGAGGGGTGCGGTTAATACAGGAGGGCGGTTTATACAACGTAATTACGGTATGTTAAATTGATAATTCATTATGTATCGTTGTAGCTTGAACTCCTGGAAACAGCTCTGGAGCAGAACACAACAGTGTGCCTGCAGTCTGGGACAGAGAAGACATTCTTAGCTGTTATGCTAATCAAAGAGCTCTCTGGGTCAGTGAGGTTACGTCTAGAGGATGGAGGAAAGAGAACCATCTTTCTTGTCAATTCAGGTAATCCAGTCTATATACCGTCAAAAGTAGACATTTTATAGAACTTTTGATGTTTAGTTTTAGATCCGTTTGATGGAAATGAAGGTTTTTATGGCCCAAGATTTCTTAGTGGTAAGTGTTAGGTGATTTTATTCGTGCTGTGGCAGGACTTGAACCGCAAACCTTGGAATCCACAGTCAGGTGACGTATCGACTCAACCCCAACACCTCTACAATAGATGCAAATAATTAATAGGAATTGATTAAAAATTGGGCAAAGTTTTTAAATAAACACTTTAAAAAAGGATCTCTCATCTCTCATATTCCCATTAAATGGTATCATTGGAAAATGCCTCTGTGAGATATTTATTACCGGTAAGTGTTTTAGAAATATGTTGATGATGGTGCTTATTTTGATAGATGATGTAGATCATTGATACTTTGGAAAATTGTGTTTATTTTAAAAATGTGGACTGCATGCATCCTAATTCATCATACCTCCTCAGACAAAATAGGATTCTTGATTTCAGGCAGCTATGTTAAATTTCTCATCATGTTTTGTTTTGTTACTTATAACTAGTCTTATGTCTTTACTTTTCCACAGAATCTTATTTGTCAGAGTATGGCAATGTGATCCACACCCACACTGATTTAAATGTTAAGGAATACAGGAATAGAGAGAAAATGATTTCATGGGACAAAACAAGATGGCAGGATGAAATTGAACATTGTCATGTTGCAGTGATGGACAGTGAGATCTTCCTCAAGCTCCTGCAGATGTCCTATGTGGAACTGTCCATGCTCAATCTGCTTATCCTAGATGAGTGCCATCACACCCTTCAGCATCTTCATCCGTACCACCAGATCATGCAAGCGTTCAAACAGTGTCCCAGGGATGATCGCCCCAGAATTCTGGGGCTAACCGAATCAATTCTGAAAGGGGATTTCAAGCCATGTGCCTTAGAGAAGCACATAGATATGTTAGAGACCTCGCTTCAGAGCAAAGCAAAAATAGCAACAAATTTGACCAATATTAGCAAATATGGCACCAAGCCTAAAGAAGCAGTCATCGTCTGCAGGAAGTACGAGGACTGCGTTGAGTTGGTATCAAAACTATCAAAGCTCCTCACAGACGGTCTTGACCAACTCAACCAGTTTGAATACTCCTTCAAAGCCAGGGACTTTGAAGGTGAACTTGTGGACTGCAGGCGTGATCCTGTATTGCCCGCCAGACAAGCCCTGATGGAATGCCTCTCGACTCTAACAACAATAGGTCCTCTAGGGGTCAAGATACTCATCCCCATGCTGGTACGAGAAATACTGAAGCTTGAGAAACACGAGTTCCTGGACGTTCACCTCCTGTTCCTGCAGCACGCAACCACCCAGCTCAGGATGGTTGAAAGGATATGTGACAATGCCCTCAGGGAAGGAGGCAATTTCTACGACCTGAAATTTCTGACTCCGAAAGTGAGGAGGCTGTTGGAAGTTTTAGCTGGATTCAAACCCAAGGAGTTGAGCCCAGAGGAGAAAGCTCAGCAGAGCACTAATCGGGAAAAGGCCAACAAGTTTGCATCACGCAGGAAGGCACATAGATCTCATAAGGACATTAAGAAGTGAGTGACTCTTCACCATACTTTTTTGGCCCTTTTTTACTTTGCAGAGTCAAATTTTAAGCTATTAACATTTCCATGAATTCCCTCTTTTAATTTTCTTGACTGTTACGAAGGAAGGCAATAATGGTTGCTAAAATAAGCACCAATGGACCCATATTTTCACTGTTGAGAAAACTGCAAGGGTAAATGGCATTTTGTCACAACATCAAATTACTCAGGGGGGGGGGGGGGGAGGGGTGTGTCATAGAATTTTATCCCCATCATATGGTCCATGTCTTGCTTTGAAAAGGCAAAACAATTTCACATTACTTCTTTTAAAACAATATAATGTTGTTCCTTCTGCTAGTCCAAGATGGAGACCTATAGTACCAGAAGACCAAGACGAGGACGAAGTAAGCGATGAGGAGGAAGAAGAAGAAGAAGAGGAGGATGAAGAAGATGTGGGTCTCCAGCAAACTGGCCGCTCCACCACCAACCTGTGCGGTATCATCTTCGTGGAGCAGCGTTACACGGCGGTGGTGATGAGCAGGCTCTTCAAGAAACTCTCCAAGAGGGATCCCAATCTCCATTTTCTCCTCTGTAGCTGCATCGCTATGGGCAGCGGGAGGCTGGGGACGACCAAGAAGTCCGCCATACAGGTCCAGAACCAGAGGAGGAAGCATGAAGAAGTACTGAGGAAGTTCAGAAGGAGAGAGGTCAACGTCCTGGTTGCTACCAGCTCTGTGGAAGATGGTGAGTGTATTTCACTAATATCGATAAATATTGAGTCACAGGTATCAGTTGTTCATGACAAAAAGTCAATCTAGGTTTTATAGGCATTACATGTACGATGACAAATTAAGAAATAAGATGGGGGATGAAATATTTTACAAAATCTTGGAAAGCACTTGTGCACACATGAGTTTGCAAAATTTGACACAATTTGTTCACTTCTGTGCAAATCCGAAGTGGATGATCAATGAAAAGAAATGCCTCTGTGGAGTTATAAATGGGTACAGGGTATGTGCACTGTATATGTGGTTGAGATTGCGCAAGCTTTAAATGGTGTACCTGTGTTAAAGGGAGTATCAACAACTCAAATAGATCACAAATTACTTGGACTATTTTTAAGGTAAAAAACTGCTGCAATTTGTTTTAAAAATTGGAACTAGTACTTTGAGCTGAATCCAAATCATGCCGAGGTGCTGTGTATCTGTTATGATATAATTAAATGACTGCACTTTGTATAGACTTAATTAGGACACTTAATCAATATGTTCAATATTTATAATTGAATTTAGTAGTTTACACATGATCTGCATCAAACTCTTCCTAGAGTTGGATCAACCTCCCTATGTAATGCACAACTTTCACTCACAGGCCTTTGCATTTATTTTCTGTGATATTACTACAGTACCTAAGCTATTAAAGAACAGTTCCAAGAGTATTTAGTCTGTGATGATAGCTTAAATGTAAATTTGATGTTATCCATTTTAATGAATGTTACAGGTGTGGAACTTCCTCGCTGCAATGGCTGCAACCTTGTGGTGCGGTTTGATCGACCTACCAGCTACCAGTCTTACATGCAATCCAAGGCTAAGGCCAGGGCACCTACATCTCACTACCTCATGCTCATATATGAGCCAGATGTACAACTGTTCCTTGAAGATGTGCAGTGCTACCAGGAGTTTGAAAGGGTGAGTGGTGTCTCTTTGATCTTTGCAGGAAACTACCAAAAATCATGAGAGTGCCTCTCATAATCAAGAGAATGACATTGTCATTGGGGCATTATTGGGGCAGCTCCAGGCCAGGTAATACAGTATTCAAGATATAGAGGGACCTGGGCCCCATTTCACAAAACTTGTCATCAGTGACAAATGACAGTTTTTGTTATAAGCTACTGAAATCCTTGCTTCTGATTGGTTATAGGCAGATTAGTCACTGATTTTTGTCATTTGTCATTGAAAGAAGGCTTTGTGAAACGGGTCCCAGGCCTTGTAGGGTGCCTTTAAGAACATTCATAAGCACCAGCTCAATTACACATGGACGTGACAAGTGTGTTCCTGTCATTATGATGATCATGGATGTTGGAAAACATTTCCTGTTTGGCTGAAAGTTCAGAGACAGTGCAAGATACAGATGAGTTAGTGCTTTAAAAAGCCATGGCAAAAAGAGGCTGCAGATTAGAAAATAGGGTGCTTTGTGTCTCTTGGAAATTTATTCTGGAGAGATGCAGTTTCTATCAAGAGCTGATGCAGTATTCAAAGGGAGTTCTCTCCGTATTCGGACTGGTTTGCTGATGGGAATCTAGGACTCTGTGTATTTTGTATATGGATTTTCAGCTGTAAGAGCGAGAGATGTTGCATTTAAATGTTGTTAGGTGTTTGCTTAGCAGAGCTCAAGTCTGCTTGCTTCCTGTCAGATTTGCTAAGAAAAAAGCCAAGAAGCCACAGAAGGTGAAGGTAGGGAAGCCGTTGAAGGCACTGAAGGCAAGTGGGGTTTTTATTTGTAGTAAATTACAATTTAAATGTTGCATAAATTGCTTTGAACATCTGTTAGTAAAATGTAGTACACCATGTTATTGATGTTGTTACTGTACTGTGTTGGTTTATGTGTTTCATACAGGACATGTGTACAAAAGCATATACTTGCTTTCCCAATCCAGTAAAATTCAAAATTAATCTCTGATTTTTGGACTTGTGAATATCAACCATTATTATATGTGATAATAAAGTGAAGATTATAACAGATTTGGCAAAATGTTATTGTAATTTCCTCCAATTGTGCTGCTAAATGAAAATATGATAAAGTATTGCACAATACCTTAGGTTGAAGAGGAATGAAAGCCAGCCATTGCGCAATGCACCAACCAGGGTGCGTGCATCGGGCAATATTGCGCAATAATTCAGGTTGAATAGGAATAAAAGCCAACCATTGCGCAATACACCAACCAAGGTGCATGAGGGGATATTGCACAATACTTCAGGTTGACGAGGAATGAAAGCCAGTCATTGCGCAATACACGAACCAAGTCGCATGCACCTAGATGATATTGCGCAATACCATCACCAAAGGTATACCGGACGAGACGGTATTGTGCAATACTTGTGAATGAATAATCTATTATTGTTGGCTTTTGGCAACGTGCCAGAGCTGCTGAAGGAGTCATTGTTATTGTTCAGTGATGTTTGTTAAAGGCATCGTTCAATAATGTTTCCAGTTTTGCAAATCTGAGATGCATGGCTCTACATGTACGTGGTATCAGTGTCTGTGAAATGGTGTAATTTTTTAAGCCCTAAAAACATTGCGCTTCAAAATGATAATGAAGTCCCTCAAAAATATCAAAATCTTTGAGTGACCGGTTTTACTATAACGGTACTCATTTCCCCCAAAAGACTGTAGTGTTATAAAAACTGTTGGGAAAACAATCTTTGAAATTTCGACTGGCAGACTGGCGATCGTCTTGTAAAAGTCATGGGATTCCTGACTGACCTAAAGGTTTATAATTATGATTGCAGCATGAGGTAAATCCAGGGTTTTGTTTAAATCTGAGGCAAAGATACCCGATCCCTTTAAAGTGAGCATAGAAAAATGTTGAATGACAGAAAGAATGAATTTATCTATTGAAAGAGTGATACAGTATTATTGCAACATACAAGTTGAACTATCTACATTATATATTCTCATATTGCGCAATACCTTCACCAACGGTATACAGGATGAGAGGGTATTACGCAATTCTTTTGAATGCATAATCTGTTATTGTTGGCTTTTGGCAATGTGCCAGAGCTGCTGAAAGAGGCATTGTTATTGTTCAGAGATGTTTGTTAAAGGGAGCATAGAGAAATTTATGTCAAATTACAGAAATAATGAATTCATTAAATGTTGTAGATTAATAGATGAAAATGAATGCACCTTCCAAATTGTTATTTGCTTGTTGAGACTGAGTGTCATTTGATTCACTCATGGTAACCCCCCCCCCCCCCAAAAAAAAAAAAAAAAAAATAATAATAATAATAATAATAATACATATTGCAATGTAGAAGTTGAATTATGTACATATTTTCTCATTGTGGAAAAGAACAGAAAGTCTGTCTGCATAGGTATACATTTTGTTTTTAATAATTTGCATGATTAAGAATAATAACAGTTCATGATTTCAAAAGTGCTATACATAGAATTGCCAAAATCTTTAAATCATTAGATTATGAAATATATTTTTCACAATACAATTTTCTTTTTAAAATTGTATTGGACTTGCTTGCCAGTCAAGTCAAAACCTTGTGTGATGTTTATCTGTAAAGAGCTTCTAAGAGGCTTCTGTAGTTCTATATGCTGCAAGCACTACATTAATCCATCATCACCATTCATTCATTCATATATAGGTCCTGAATAGAAAGAGTAAAGGTAAGACCCAGCCACAAGAAGAGGTATTAGACCTCCTGAAAGCTGACAAACAGATGCCTGCATACATCCCCAAGAATGAGGAAGGGTCACCCAGGGCCTCGATGACCACCGCCATCCAGATTATCAACAGGTAAAATTAATACAAGCTAAGCTAATCTAATCTAATTTAAACAGATCTAAATTAATAGAAACTATTAAACCCAAGCTAATCTAATGTAACCCAAGCTTATCTAAGCTATTAAAGCTAATCTAAGCTAAGATAAAGTAAACTAAGCTAATCTAAGCTTTAAGCCAAGCTGAGCTCAGCTGAGCTAAACTAATCTTATTGAAGCTGAGCTAATATAACTTAAGCTTACTTAATCTACAAGCTAAGCTAATCTAGGCAAAGATAGGTGACATGGAGTAGCCAGAATCTGTTTTCAATGAAGAATTAATCATATCATATATGATATAAAATGTCATTTGTTAACCTTTTGCCTTTTTTCTCATCTGTTTCGACTCTGACTACCCATAGATACTGTGCCAAGCTGCCTAGTGATGTGTTCACCCATCTGACTGCCTCCTGTAAGATGAAGGAGAGAGAGGGTGATGTTAGCCCAGAGTTCCAGGCCACTCTTCAGCTGCCCATCAACTCGCCTATCAGGAAACCCATTACAGTGAGTCCCATTCTAGGAAGGTGTAGGTAGCGTGGTATAGGTAGCAAAGATCACTTGGCAGGAAACCCATTACAGTGAGTTCCATTCTAGGATGGCGTAGGTAGCGTGGTATAGGTAGCAAAGATCACTTGGCAGTACCTTTACCTTAAGTGAATGCCAAATATGTTTTTCAAGCTTGTTCACGGACAGTTTGGTAAATCGCTGTAAACGCCAAATAACTTAGCATGTAAAGAAATAATAATAATAATAATCTGGAAACTGTCTCTAAGCGCTTTTAATAAAGATATTATTACCCCCTTCATCGGATTTATTCATGCACAATGTGCACCATCTCCACTCCCTGGGACAATTACTAACACAAATGCTTTTGTCATCCTACCGGGTCCCCATTTCTCTCTTGGGTATTGAGTATCAAATGTAGATTACTGCCTTGCCAAAGAACATTAGTGCTGTATCAGGGTTTAATCCCACGACCTTTGAATTTCAAGTTAAACCACTCGACTAAAAAGTAGTTGTGTGCAGTAAAAGGTCTTTATTACAGAGTAATTACTCATCCAAGTTTAAGACACAATAATGTGAAGCACTCTGTTTTCATATAGAAAAATACGGGTGTCTATGCATGCATATCATCCTAATACAATCTTGCTCAACCGAGTAATAGTAATTACCATTTATTTGTTTTGTTTTTTAGGGTCCATGGATGAAGCGCAAGAAATGGGCAACGATGGCAGTGGCTGTCAAAGCTGCTACGATTCTACACAAAGCAGGTAAACATTTGATGAATGTGACACTTATACTAAGTATGTCTCTATGTTTTTAGATAGGTAGAGAGATAGAAAGATAGATAGATAGAGAGATTGATAAATGAATAGATAGAAGATCGGTAGATAGATAGATAGATGGATAGATAACTGAGTAGATTTATAGAAGACATAGATAGTAAGATGGGTAGGAAGATAGATAAATAGATAAACAGATCAATAGATAGTAGGTAGATAGTAGATAGATGATAGGTAGATAGATTAATAGATAGATGGAAAGGTAGATAGATAGATAGGTAGATAGATACATAGGTAGATTGAAAGTAGACAGATAAATAGATACTTAGATATATAAATTAATAGATATTATGTAGATAGTGCATAAATGATAGGTAGAGAGATATATAGATAAATAGGAGATAGATAGGTAGATAAATAGATACATGAATATATAATCCTCAGATGCAGTATTATAATTATAGTTGTACAAATGCTTTTGTATTCTTCAGGAGAGTTGAATGACTACCTGCAGCCAATGGGGAAGGAATCGATCCTGAAGGCGACTGATAATGCTTTTAATCATCTGTTTGCTGATGGTCAGACACGACCAGGAACAACTAAGAAGAGACAGTACTATGATAAAGAGGTAAATATTCCTCCTCTATCTTTGACCTAAGATTTTTTGTTTTTTGTTTATTGGGATGGAGGTCTACATTCAACATACCAGTGATCAAAAGATTATGTAAACAAACACACAAAGTTAAACCAAGGCACTCACTTTACATCAGTACCTTGGCAGTGTTATCTTTAATTGTTCATTCATAAAAGGTTTTGAAGCCAGAATCAGGAAATGGAAACACCTCTTCAACAAAAATGATTTGATGCACAGTGTGACAGTCGAATGCTCATTAAGCTTTATTTGGGAAGAATCTGTTTCTTTATTGGTACAAGGCTTGCTATGTGATTGTCTGTAGCACAGACTTCTCTACTCTGTTTTTTTTCTGAGCAATGCTTGAATGTTCTGAACCAAACATGTTCCAGAACTGCTATTTTGTGCAGAGAAGAAAAGGAAATATTTAAGATATGCAGCCATACAATATTAAATCTATGCATGATCCTTTTTGACCAGGTTGCCAAGTGCCTGCAGGGATGCCTTCCCCAAGCAGATCAACCTTGCTACCTGCAGAGCATTGACATGACCCTAGCCTCACCTAAATGGATATTGCAAAAGAAAATGAAAATAATAACATGTGAATGTATTGTGAACCAAACATGTCCCAGAACTCTGATTTTCAGCTGAATGTAGCCATACATTAATGACTCTCTGCATGTTGCTGTTTGACCAGGTTGCCAAGTGCCTGCAGGGATGCCTTCCCCAAGCAGATCAACCTTGTTACCTGTACAGCGTTGACATGAGCCTGGCCTCGCCTTTACCAGACATCCTCAACATCCGGGAGAGGAGACTCCACAGACCAGAGGAGACCCAGCAATGCTTTGGCATCATCACCTCAAAGCAAATACCAAAGGCAAGTACAGTAAAAACCTGCTTTAGTGACCACCTGTCTACAAAGACCACCTGTCTACAACAAGCACATTTTTAGTTTCCCTTGAAAATAGTTTCTCATTTAAACATGTACTGAAGGAACCTGTTTACAAAGACCACTTTTTGTGTTTCCCTTGGGCGGTTGCTGTAGACAGGTTTGACTGTAATTGGTTATGGATCAACTGGGATCGTATTCTGGAAACGATGCTATCCTTCATCAGTTCATCCTCTAATGTCTGCACAAAGCTGGATGTGTTCACATAAAGTTAAAAGAGACATCTGCGCAAGCACCAATGATGATAAGTTGAGTTCGTCCAAATTCAGATAACAATTATCACTAGACATCTTTAACTGAATAATAAACAAAAATCTATAGATCTAGTTATCAGGCACCTTGTCCATGTTTTATGCAGTCTAGTGGAAGTGTGTTCCAGTGTTTGTGGTTTTCAGCAAGTCCTCGTTATTGTGCATTTAAACTGGTCCAAACAAAGCTGTTTTACCCGTCTTGCTTACTTAACGATTAATGATTGAGCATGAATTTTCACAAGTTTCTCTTATAAGGCTTTTAAAAAAACTTTTTAAAAATGCAGTAAACTCATTGGACAGATTGTTTGGGTATGACACAGTATTTCTGTAAACTCCAGCCCAAATCATTTCGCGCTAGGTATTCAACATTAATATAATTTTGAATTGATTCTATTCATCATTTCTACTCACCCAGGTCCCTGGATTTCCAGTCTACACCCGAGCGGGAGAGCTCGCCGTCTCCATCACGCTTGAGTCGGATGAAATTCGACTAAGCGGCAACCAGATCAGGAGAGCCCAGTCCTTCCATGGCTGCATGTTCTCTGAAGTGCTACGCCTGGACAAACCAAACCTTGAGCTGAACCCAGAGAAGAGTCAAGCAAACTACCTTATCGTGCCTCTCAAAGAAGGTGAGAGATTGCAAAAACTGATGTTTCAGATCTAGTTAGTTTGTACTTCAACCCAAGTATGTCTTCTTAACCTATTGACTATAGAAACACGGTAGATTCTGTATTAAGCCAATCTAAATGAGAGAGTTTAGTTGACACTAGGTTAAGAAACTATGATAACATAGTGCATAATTTCTTTTGAATTCTTATTCTAATTGATGAGGAACTTTAACATAAGATACGATAACATTAGATTTGTGTGTGTTTGTGGAAAATATTTTGAGATTTGCATGTGTTCCATGTGTGTCATTGTTAATGATATTTAGGACTTTTTTTTCTTTCATTTTTTTTCTCTGATATGGTTATCCAATATATAAATTAGTATAGTATTAATGACTGCTTTGAGAGAAATAGTTGTTTTTATACGCTCAAGGGAAGGTTAGAATTGTGCTATTACCCGAGGCGTGCCGAGGGGAATAGCCCAATTGTAACCTTCCCGAGAGCGTATAAAAACAACTATTTATCGAATATTAAAGCAGTCATTAATACTTTTATATGCCAAAAAAAAATAGACTAAAAAATAAAAAATAAAAAATACTTTTTTTTTTTGGTCGAAGATGAGATTCGAACTCTTGCGTACAAAAGGTGTTGTATCTAAAGTCAGCGCCTCAGACCTCTCGACCATCGCGCATTATTAACATGCTTGGCAGTTTTGTACGATATATACATTAAAATGGATTGAAACCGGCTTCGCGTGTGATGAATGCTTCGCAAAAGCTCCATATACGGACTCTTCTTTTACTTTTGCAATGCATATTGGCACGAACTTAGTTCAAGATCTATCGGCAGATGTTGTTTTTTGTTTTTGGAAGTTTATTTTCGTCTTCATGTCAACAATGCAAGATAAAATTGTCGGTAAGATCGATCGAGATTCAATTGTATTGAAATTACCGACCAATTATTCGCACACATACGGTATCCTCCATCGCTCAAACCATTTTTTAACATGTAAACCTATGGGGTAACCATGGAGACTGACCTATTTTTTTAATAACCATGGTTATTAAAAATATTAAATGTTTTAAGCATGGTTACCGGGAATTTTACAGGAACAGTTGAAGTTTATGAATGCAATTTCGACCATCAGATGGCTGGATTACTTAAGTGAGGTATATAACATTACTTATCATAGGTATATGTCTAATGCATTTGTTGGTATATCTTATTCCATCCTGCAGGTCCTGCAAGAGGTCCTTCTGAGATTGACTGGTCATTCCTGGAGAAGGTCAGCCTGAGCTCCGGTCATCTTGACCAACCTACTCAACTCCCAGACTACAGCCAGAGCCAGTTTGAGTTCTCCACAGACATCCTAGCCGATGCCGTGGTCACACCTATCTACAGGAACATTGACCAACCCCAACGCTACTTTATGGCAGACATCCTCTACGACTTACCCGTGACCAGTCCTTTCCCGTCCGAGAAATATGAGACGTTTGTAGACTACTACTTTGAGCGGTACGACATCCAGATATCCAACTTCCAGCAGCCGCTGGTCGACGTTGACTGCATGTCATCAAGGCTGAATCTGTTGACTCCAAGGTATCTGAACCACAAAGGGAAAGCATTACCCATCAGCACTGGTCAGAACAAGAAGGGTAACCTGCAGAAGAAGCAATACCTGGTGCCTGAGCTCTGCTACATCTACCCAATACCTGCATCCTTGTGGCGAAAGGCTGTATGCCTTCCATCTATCCTCTACAGACTGAACGCTCTGCTGATTGCAGAGGAACTCAGAGTACAGATAGCTGAGGAGGCTGGTATCGGCTTAAAGACACTTCCACAAGAATACCCCTACCCAAACCTGAGCTTTGGATGGGAGGGACTTGACCTGGAGGCCCTCGAGAAACAAGAGAAAGAGGCTGAAGAAGAAGCAGCTAGGTGTGAGGAGGATAAAGATAATGCAATAAGTGTTGAACCAAAGTGCAATAACAATGAGCAGCTGAAAGAAAAGGAACGTGCAGCTGAGCTTGAAGTGCGGACAAGCAAGAGAGTGAATGAGCAGCTGAACTCACCCAGTAACTCAAAAAGAGAGCAACGTCCAGGGGGAGATATGAGTGTAAACAGTACTATTGAGAGCAAAGAGATCTTTGATGATGGGAACTTTCACCTTGATGATGATGGTAATGACCCACAGATGTGCCTTGGACCTAGTCCTACTATTATATTGCAGGTGAGACAGAGGAATTTTATGAGAAGAGTATGTTTTTATTATACAGTAGGCTTGCGGATGCACCATGTGAGAAAGAGGGAGGATTGAGGATTCCTGAAAAGTCCTGTTTTTATTGTGAGGAATCTGCATACATGCCAACTGTTCAGATTAAAGAGGAACATTCCTCTTTTTGGGAGAAGATAATTATCATTTTAATGCAGGTGTTCCTCTTCCTGTACAAATTTGTCTGTAGTATTGAATAGGAGAGTTAGGATTGTTCCTCTTTTTTTTTTAAATAGCATAATTTGTACAGATTTCTGATTTTCAAATGTTGGCATGTATGAATCTGTGTTTAAACTTTTGATATACAGAACCCCCTCCCTAGATAAATGCTGCCACTTATCCCAAACTGCCACATATTTGCTTTACATTTCTTTAATCTTGCACATCTTTTATCATCAAATTTTTGGAAATGTAATCTTCCAGTATGGAGTCCTTTTACCATTCATGGTCATACAGGTATGTGAGTCTCATCATTGAGAATTGATGTATTTACATGTACATGTAGGTACAGAAACCTAAATTTTCTTGGTAGATTAGGTGGAGTTCAAAATTGCTCTGTTTAGTTATTTAAACATCTATGAAGATTAAATGTGAGCCTTTTATGTGCCATCCTTGAGGAATCAATGTGTGGAAATTAAAAAATAGGGCTGTCCTTTTTTACATTCTCATGTATTTCTAAAGCACATACATTTCTCTCAAAAATGCACTTTGTATTTGTGATACCTGGGCCCCCTCTTATAGAATGCTGCGATTGATTTAGATCTGCCGTAACTTAACCTCAAACACACCTGTGTACTCTACAGGAGGGCCCTGATCACAATCTGGCGAAAATCATACAACGACGATGAAAAACGGCATAAAAACCAACAACAACAACAATCTTTTCTTGACAACTTTTGACATGTTATTTCTTTTTCAGTCCTTGACCATGTCCAATTCCAGTGACGGTTTCAACCTTGAACGACTTGAGATGCTAGGAGATTCTTTCCTAAAGCAGGCTGTGACTGCCTATCTATACTGCACATACCCTCATCTGGATGAAGGCAAGCTCTCCTTTCTCAGAAGCAAACAGGTCAGGGGAAAATATATTTTCATTGTCATTTAGAAATTTGAGCTATGTTACATAAACGTGTACAACCATTGTAAAAGACTTGATTTGTGATGATCCCTAATTTATTTGGCAACTGATTCTATAATTTCAGTGTATATTCACTCAAAGACTCCCTCAAACTTTGCCTATAGTTTTGTATGCACCTGTACACTTGTACGGTTGAAGATTGCTGAATTAGTTTGTGATAAGGCAAAATTTAATTTCAAGCAAGAAGTTTACATATGCAAAGTCTGTCACTTTACTGTGGTCTGTATTCTCCTATTCTACACAGGTTAGTAATTTCAACCTGTACTGCCTGGGTGATAAGAAAGCACTAGCTCATAAGATGCAGGTATCGCTGTTTGATCCATCCATCAACTGGCTACCACCCTGCCTGCTGGTCAAAGAGAGTTCCAAACCTATCCCTAAGGAAGAGACCGAAACCGACCCGGACGCAGGATTTGTCATCGATACCTGGGATCCCTCGACTGTCGAAGGCGTGGATGACTTTGATGATGATGACTTCGACAGTGATCAGTGTTGGGAGGAGAACAGCGATGATTTCTCTGATGAGGAGATTGATGAGACCAAGGCAGAATGTCCGGATGATTTCTTCGCAAGGGAAGAGAAGGACAAGGAGCAGTGGTCATTCTCCGTCGGTGATCCAGACGATGTCCCAGGGTTGACGTACACTGGTGCTAAAACGCAGGACTTGGGGAGTGTCCCTCAGCTGCCGTATGAGATCCACACCCAGCACAGCATGTCTGACAAGAGCATTGCTGATTGCATTGAGGCCTTGATCGGTTGCTACCTGGTGTCCTGCGGCTTCCGTAGCGCCCTTCTCATCATGGCCTGGATGGGGTTGGATGTCCTTCCAGCCATCAAGGATCAATCCAAAAAGCGGAATGACCAATCCTCAGACCTTCCTGCAGCTGATCTTCCAGTGTCTTGCCTCTATGGCTACCTCAAGCAACCAGAGTCCCCTCTCCTGAGGAGTATACCCAATGCAGAGGACGTGTTGCAGCAGCAGCTTGTGGGATACGAGGGCTTTGAGAAGACCATCAACTATCGCTTCAGGGACAGGGCTTACCTGCTACAGGCCTTCACTCACTCATCCTACCACCGCAACAGCATTACTGACTGTTATCAGAGGTAACTGTCTCTTCATTGCTGTCTGCTAAATTTTACATGAGGAATATGTATAGAATGGTTATAATGGTTTTTAATTAAAAATGCTTAAAATTAAAAATTAAAGATAATCTGACAATCAACCAGATATATTATGACTATCAGTCAAGCACAGAATTAATGGTGTACCTGCATCATCAGTAACCAATACTTGTAAATTTATTTGTTTGTAAAGCTTGTTCATGGATGTAAATTAGTAACAAGCTTAAGTATTTATGTGTCCTTGTAAATCATGCACAATAAATGAAGTTTTCACAGTATTTCATTTATATCATAGGCATGTTGAATTGTTTGTACAGTGTATTGCATTGAGAAAGTTTGCATTGTGTAGATCTTAATGTTTAATGCCATCTAGAGCCTATTTATCCACATTTCTTTCCTTTACAATTTCCCAGGCTTGAATTTCTTGGAGATGCCTTACTAGACTACCTCATCACTCGTCACCTTTACGATCATCACACCAACCTCTCTCCCGGGGCCTTGACCGATCTCCGCTCAGCCCTGGTCAACAACACTATCTTCGCTTCCTTGGCGGTCAAGTTCGACTTCCACAAGTACTTCAAGGCCTACACTGCCAACATGTTCCAAGTCATAGATAACTTTGTGACCTTTGTCGACGCAAAGAATGAAGCACTGGGAATGGATTCACAGGTAGATATGTCTTGCGAACATGATCGAGAATGAAATGAATGAATGAATAAACATGAGATGAACATGAGATGAACATGAGATGAACAGAGTATGGAATTGATACTCTTTAGTACATTCTATACAGATAATTTAAACTATTACCAAGTGCTTTTGAGGGCTCAAAATATGTGAAATGATTGTGTGCCCTTGCCCATCTAAATCTCCATTTTGTCTGTCTGAAAATAATGACTATGTTGGTCAGCTAGCAACTTTAATATAGTTAATTTTTTTCTTCATTTCTGGCAAGCTTCTTTAGATTACCCCAAAATTTGAATTTTGCACATAATTACTTGATTTATACCCACCTCGCAAGCCAAAGAAAAAATTAAGTGAGGACCCTGCATATGCATTCATTGGTCTCTTTTGTAATAATTAAGTAAAACCAGCCTGCCATAATAGCTAAACTTTCTTTCTTTCAATTTTTTTGTTGCCTTCACTTTCAGCTCAAGTACAGTGAGATGGATGGAGAACAAGAAGAGTCTGAAGATATCGAAGTACCTAAAGCTCTGGGAGACATCTTTGAATCAGTGGCTGGGGCCATCTACCTTGATAGTGGCATGTCACTCAATGCTGTCTGGAAAGTCTACTATCCCATGATGAAACAACAGATAGGTGAGTTTCTAAGCTCAATCTATTTAGTTTGATTATTTTTAACTTTTCTTTCCAGTCTTTTAAAAATATTTTTTGAAGGTGTTATTTTTGTTTTGTTTTCTTGATCTCAAATATGTGTTCACCTTCTTAATCTTCCCCATTTCCTACTTCCACTTGATTTTCGTTTAAATTGACATTCCTGTTCACCAAAATATTTACTTTTCTCTTGTTTTTAAATGATCATTTTCATAACTCCAATTTCTCCATCTTATTCGACATACCATATTAAATTCAAGTCCAAAATAGTATGATGTACATGCACATAGAATGAATGTTTAAAAATAAATTGTATGTATGTAATTCATTTGGCTTAAGTTTCCTGAGGAAAGATCTTGGGCAAACAATATTCAGTTCATTATTTCCCTTCATGTTCATATTTTTTCTTGTCAACTTTTCAGAGCAATATGCCTCAGACCTACCAATATCTCCTGTCCGAGAACTGCTAGAGATGGAACCAGAAACTGCACGATTTGGGTAATAATTTTGTGCTAGATATATGTATCAGCATTTCTTAGGTGTGATGCACAAACGTAGTCAAGTTTGATAATGCTATTTCCTACTAATTTACTTCCAAATGGAAGCATGCACAATTCGTCTTGATAGTTTTAAGTGGTATAACCCCTGGTCACCTATCTATCTAACATGCCAAAATGTACATGGTTTCTTTTTAGCATTTTGGTAGAAAAAAAAAGAACTATGAAAAGGTTATCATCAGCATTGTAATCACTAAATTTTACATTTTTACTTGTTCAATTTTGATTGATTTATTTCTACATGTCACAACTTTCCCTATTTGTATAAAGTGACTTTTTTCATTATGATCATTAATTATGCAATGTCCCCCTTGTCCCCCACGTTATTAGTAGTTTCTTTGAATACTAGTGTTTTTTTCTCTTTCACTGTTACTGATAGCCCTCCGGAGAAGACCATTGATGGCAAGACGAGGGTCACCGTTAACGTGGTTGGCAAGGGACAGTTCAAGGGTATTGGACGGAACTACCACATCGCCAAGGCAACAGCAGCTCGTTTTGCTCTGCGCCATCTGAAGAGCCAGCCCAAGAAGTGAACAAATTATGATTCTTAAAGAGTACGGCCTTGTTCACACATGAGATGGTCAACATTCTGAAAGAAAACCACCTTGGCAAAAATATTAAGACAAGTATGGTGTGCTTCAGGTTTCTGTGTAATATAACACACATACACAGCTACTTTTTTTTTTCATCCCCTTTTTAATGTACTTATTTCACTTCATCTACATGTATGAATTAGGCTTGAGGGTGCAGATAAATGTTTGTATCTTGAATGAGTAAGGCCTTGTCCACACAGGACACAATAAAGACAAGCATGGTGTGCTTTACGTTTCTGTGTAATCTAACACACAGATTAGTGAGGATGCTTAGGGGCTTTCGTTGCTTGCAGTAATTTTTTTCATCCCCCTTTTTCAATTTATTTATTTCACGTCATATACATGTATGAAGGAGGCTTGAGTTTGCAGGTAAATGGTTGTTTCTTGTGTTGAGGGCGTCAAAATTTATATGGATAATGTGGCAACTAACTTGTTGGAATGACCCATAGTAAGGAAAGCATGCACTGTATTTGCAGGAAAGTAATTGAATTCATTGACAATGAAATAATTCTGTGAAGCGTATTGATACGTTTTCTGTAACTGGAAAGGCACTTATACAACAAAAAAGTCATTATGATTAATATAAATATTTTTATTGACATACTTGGCTAATTTCCATTATGGTTTAATCTTCACTGCCAACTCAATCAGCAATAACTGCAATATTCTTTCTTTTGCTATAATGTTTTCTATTATTCTTTAGAGCAGACTTGTGAATGAGATTGTGATTTCTGCCCTGAAGTAATTATTCAACTGGAGCAGTAATAGTATTATGCAAACTCCTTAGAAATTGATTACGATAGGATAGAATAGTCAATTTCATTAGCCACTGAAAAAATAAAATTATTCTTGTGTTAAAAAGAAGGAACAGGGTTATAGGCTATAAGATTATTATTTTGTGTAAACAAAATAAACCCCCTCCTCTCCCCCCCCCCCCAAAAAAGGATATTTATTAAAAAGAGGACATGAGATGAATTGTTATAGGATATAGGATCAATAGAATAAAATAAACCCCAAATAAGAATTGAATGGATTTTACAAAATGTGTCATTTTGTTGCTAACTGGCAAGTCCTGTATGTTTTCTAGGGATGAACAGGATTTTCATTCAGAGATTTGCACAATGCATATACCGGTATTCAAATGTCATTGACTGAAGTTGAAGTATTGTGAAATGCATTAACCCTAATAAGGCCGGGGGGGGGGGCCATTATGGCCCCCCCCCCCCCCCTCCACGATTTTTCTGATTGTTCGAGAACGCATATGGATGGCGCCTCGCCGCTCGCTGACTTTTTTCTTTAGAGTCTTGCGCATCTTTAAATTAAAAAGTTAAGTTAAAAAAACAATGAAATACATAAGAAATTATCAAAACAAGAGATAACATAAGGAATAAGCTGGCTCTTCCAATTTTTTTTGTCGTATTATTGTTCCAAATTGTCTAATGAATATATGTAGTGAAAAAGAATGCTTAAATATGAATAATATAGGATTTATGTGATTTAATGACGTTATTTGCATAAATTACCATAAATATGCAAATTAGGGATTTTTTTCAAAAAATTGAAATTATCATATTGTTCTATACACTTCACTTGACACGCGTGCAAATTTTCGCGGAGATCGGCCGTTTTACGGCCGAGATCTTAGGGGGGGGGCCATAATGGCCCCCCCCCCCCCCCCCCGGCCGTAGTAAGACTTCAAATAGCCTGGCCTTATTAGGGTTAAGGCATTAAATTACAAGTATTTTGCAATTCTATGGACCTCATGGTACTATCTGGAATTTGTAAAGAGGACCAGAACAAAAGCTAAATAAAGTTTCAAGAAAAGCTCTCATGTACGGTCACATGCATGCCAGTACCGGTATACAATTTACATGAATATGTTTGTAATAATGTCAACTGGAGACTGCTGAACTTTCATTACTCCAAAGTAGAGTTTAAATGAAATGAACAATGATTTGAAGACTATTCTGATAATGCAGCTGGAAATAGTGTGTGTGTTTATGAATCACATATAGCCATTATTGATAGATTTGAAGTTAATATGTTTTTGACATCCATAATCTTTTTAATAGAGGTTTATCCCTAAAGATCATGTTTTTAGACTGTTCAGCATTCTTTACAAAGATATTATGAGCGGCTATGAATCATGTACTGGAAGATGAAATTAAATGTGAAAATGTATGTTTCGTAAAGCTGGAAAATATATGCTTAGATAAGATCGGTGAGGGCTGAAGTACATTGAAGTAGATATAAATTCACAGTTCTTTAAGATTTAAAGCATCTAGTGAATTTTTCACACTGAAGTATTTCAAACACATGTTCATTATGTATTCCATGGTGAAATACAGTACAAGAATGACTGGAAAAATAACCTTCATGCATGGTGTATTTCAGTTATAGACTGCCCATTTATAATCTATGCATTTATACATATTTAAGATGGAGATGTATATGTTGTCATAAAAATATGCCTCCCTACAAAAATGCCTCAGGTACTAATTTAGTTCTGCCTTACTCAAGTAATCATGTGGCTAGACAGTTTTCTTTGATTCTTATTCAATGGGATGAACTGTCTGTTTAAAATAAATCCTTAGTTGACTTTAATTGCGTTTTGAGACAAACTGGCTGAAACTTTACATTTAAACCATTCTACCTGTCAAAGTGTATTATTTTCAGTGCATCAATACAGTCTTATATTATATGACACATTGCAAGTTTAGATAGTGCCAGTCAAGTTCTGAGAGCAAATTAATGGCATCTGTTTTTCACAAGAAAGTTTCTTTGATGCTTGTAGAACCTCCTTACTATCAAATACTGATCTTTGAAGTTGAAAATGTGTTTACATTTATTCGTGAATTGATTATATCATGCTTGCACTATTCATCAAATCATGTAGATTGAATTTCAACATTTTCATCTTTGCAATTTGGCGGTATATCAATGATATTTGAGAAATATACATGTACCCGGTAGTCAATATGTTGACTTAACTTATGCCTGTAGCAAGAAACATATTGGATTATGATCTAGGTATGAATTGTATTTTGATTGAGAATGACTCGTAAGACAGTGAATTGATATTATAATTGTGGAAGAAAAAAGCCAGCTAAATATTTGTGTGTACTTATTGTCTTCATACTTATGCAAGAAAGTGTCAAACAATTTAAAAAGGGCAACTCTTCCATTATTCTACCTCTACTTCTATTTCAGACTTTATTAAAAAAAAACTTTTCTGTGTGTCGTCGATATCACAAGCCTTGTGATACATGTGACTGTAATGAATTGTCTGTTATATGCTAAGCCACATACCATGGTAGATACATGTATTGTGTGAAATATACTTAGAAGAATCTCCTAAAGGTGGTGGTTAGTGAATATATATTATATGCAGAGAGTGAGCAAGGGATTAAACTTCATCATTTTTAACACAAAGTTATTGCTTTCTGGCACTCGGGAGCTGATACGATCTGGCTATCAAGATAGGTAATTAGATTTGTGCAATATGAAATAACAAAAATAACAGTAATTTGATACATTGACTGTTTTGTCTTAGCAAAAGAATTGCAACAATGTATTTTCAACAATCTGTTTTAAAATCTTGCAATACTTAATGCAAATAACCAGGTAAAGGTTTCTATTCAACTTTCTTTTTCTTTCATGATTTGTTTTACCTCGTTATTTTTTTTTACCTCTCATTATTCGAAAGAAATCTATGATTAATGAATAAATCAAATAATAAGAATTCCATATTATAAAAAGGTCCTTGCAGCAACTGCAATGAAATCTGCACATCACAGTCCCAAAAGTTATGAAATTTGATAAAGTCTTGTATTGACAGTCTTTTAATAAAATATATTGACATCCCTTTAGTATTTATGTTGAATTACAAAATTGGATTGTATTAAATTCTCCTTTTACTTCAAAGAAGGATTGAGAAGACCAGGATTTCATCATCATGTATGTAAACCAATCTTTTGCATATTTTAAGTACATTATGCACTTTCTAATTTGTTGTTTGTACTGCATATAACAGGAATGATATATTGATGATGGTTTATCCTACTGTGTGCCTGTCTATCACTGCCTCTTTTAGCATGTCACCCGTATATATCAAATTGTGTGTGGAATTCTGTACACTTTTTAATTTTCTATATACATATATTTGATTTGAAATTAATTCTTTTCTTTTGAAAATGAAATAAAAGCAGGACTGCTTTAAAACTTCATTCAAGTGTACTTCTAATGTTCGATGCATTCATATGTTTGTAGGTTCTTCTGTTTTTGTTTAAAGGTATGTGTCAATTGTCTTTGGTTTACTCCTGATATAACGTTAACAAAAAAGCAGGCTGCCAAAACATGTTTTGATATATGCTGAATGGAGTATTTTGAAAGTAAATCCCTGTTATTCAAAGAAAGAAGAAAAACATTCGTTTTGAAGTAAGATTTTGGTTATGAGTGTGTACAAATTTCAAGTATATTTCTATCATGCTAGAGAGATTATTTACATACAATACAAAATGTCACAAAATGTCACAAATTTGTTAATCTAAAAGCATTGTCATAAATATGAGATGCAGGTTTATGGTAACCTGTAATTTTGTTTGCTTGCAGAATGAATTTGGCAGAAATTGTTATTGAAAAAAATATGACAAAACTACATATTTTATCAAGTGGACCCGGTATTATCTCATTCTGTTGGTTGAAAAAAAACATTAAATTAGGAGGAGGAAACAATTCTTGCCTACAAAATAATTTGGGTATTAAAATGAAAATTTGTGCTACATGTACATCGATCCTATGCTTCAAATCATAATTTTGTTCCTTTTTTTCTTCATTTTCCACTTAAGTTACAACTTGCAAATATCATTTACAAGTCAGTATTATTTCTCCAGTTTTTGTAGATCCATGGTGCAACATGGACTGAATTAAATATGATAATGATTTAATAAATATTGCAAATATTTGTAATAGCACCTCCACATTATCTCCTACTGACATAAGGAATAGCAATATTTGATTTCACATACTTATGTCAAGTTATGGGTATTTCCAAAGTGCCAGGTGATAAAGTATATAATTCATCTAATGATTACTTGTATTAACATTTTCATTTCTGATTATATTTCTGTCACAGCAGAATGTTGGTTGCATGAATGATGGTATGCGTTGCTTTGTTTGGCAAGCCTCAGACAAGCATGCATGTTAAAGAGTCTAGAGTAACCATTTGTTTACTACACTTCTGCTAGTTAATTGCAGTGTTATTTACATTCATGAAAAGTGTTGTTTTGTGAAAATCTAAATCGTACATTCTACTTCATGTTTTAGGAAAGGTATTATAAAGTATATCAATGGTGCAGTTTTTGCAAGAAATGTAAGAATAAAGTGGTGCTCCAAAATTGTATGTACATCCATCCTGCTTGATACATTGTTTATTTTTTGTGCTGTTTTTCATGTCTTCAAATTTTTACCAGGATTGGTATTTTGGGGGGTATGTTGAATCCATTTAGGTCAGCTTTGTTTTAATTTTCTCTTTTATTTCATAATGCAGACTTGCAGAGAGATGGTAAAGAATATCTTACAAAAAGTACAGATAAATCAAATTTTCAAATGAATGCTATATATTGGAAACAAAATGAAAATTATTTATTGAAAATAAGTCCTTCGATTTGTAAAATACTGAAACACAGGAAAATGAGAGAGGCATAAAAATAATAGCTCAATAAACCCAAAGGATTGACCAAAAAAGGGAAGTTTCATTGAAGTTGAGATTGATCAGATCAAAACTTGCATTTCTCATGTGAGCATCTCTCCACTTGATTTGTGTAAACAACAACATTAATTTTTTCTCTCCATTTTTTTCAAATGAAATGTGTTTTTATTATTTGTTTTGTTATTTTTTTATTTTTTTGTTGGGGGGGGGGCCTCTCTTCACTTGTCCCCCTCTCTAAAAATGAATTAATGTCTCAACCATCAATTAAAGACCTAGGATGTTTTCATAATTCTTGGTAGAAAGCAAATGGGGAGTTTTCACAAGGGATATCATAAGAGTTGCGTTGTCTCATTTTGGGGCTTTAGGTGAAAACAACTTATATCAGTTGATTTGATTGATTTGAAGTTATTTCCATATTTCACAAATAAATTTGAACAAGTAATTATACAAACAAACAATACATTCAAACACGAAATACAATTGAATGAATGAATTGAAGACTAAGTACAATAAAATATTACATGATCAACAATTTGTTTGTAATTAACATAACGTGAAATATAGGGGAACCAAAAGAAGCAATATGCTTGTATAAAAAAAAAGGGACGTCCATTCCTTTTTGAGCCTTTCAAAGCTTCCTGTCATTGATTGATTAATTCACTCATTTCTAAATTTCTTCCTTTCTTTCTTGATCTATTGAATCATTCATCCATCTATCCATTCGTTCAGTCATTCGTGTTTTATTTCAATTTTGTTTCAGCTGTTTGCTGAAAGGTTGCCTAATTACATCAGAACATGCTGACAATTAGCTTAAACTTTAAAGAGCTGCATAGAATAATTTATTTGTTACAGACAGAATAGCTATTATAAAAATTGCCTTTCTTTGAGGGGGGGGGGGTGTTTCTGGCATTCTTCATTTGATCATAATAAGACTATTATGCTGAACCCGCGGGCTCGTTGAGTGCTTTTTTTCATTTAAATATGAGAAATCAAAGACACCATACAACGTATATCTTGTTCTTTTGGAAAAAGAAAAGCTCCAAGCATGGCCCGACCGAAAAGGAAATTTCGAGGAAGTGGGACTGGTGGGAAGAAAAAGAGAAGAAAAATAAGCTTAGAGAAAATGAGCAAGATGAACAAAGAACGTATTGAACGAGAAAAAAACAGGTGAGTAAAGTTTTGGTCAACGACGTGAGTAGGTCGCATGCGATTTTTTTTCTATATTACAGTCCCACCGCCTGCGTTTGGTGTCGGGTCGAACTTTCTCTATTTTTACGCATGTACGTACGCCAATGAATAACTAATTTGACTGGGACTGGACTGTATGTAATCTTCAGCAATATTGTACATGTACAACAAGCTTATCTGAAATGAAAATTAGTGCTTATTCTGAACTCTAGTCCAAGCATGCATTATGAATATGACCTCGGCCCCGTTCCTTTCTAGCCTTAAGGGCTCTCTCGAAATGTTTTTTTAATGATAGTATTCGAGAGAGCCTTAACTTGCTCCCATAGGGCCCCACGGAGAGGTAGGTAAACAACATCAAAAATGTGTCCAAAATCACACTTTCCCGCACCCGCCCAATATTGGACAGTGGCTTTGATAAATTGTGTGGGACTTGTGATCGTAATTAATCCCAGAATATCATAATCGGAGGTAAAAATAAAAAATTAAAAGCAATTTTCTTACCAGACTGATCAGCTTAGCTTCCTTTTCACATGTACCGTGGGAATTTACGATCTCTACACAATGGTGATGACCTCTGACTGGCACTTCCGTAATTGTGGGTAAATTGTGCTGCTTCCGTATAATGCGCTGTATGAGTGTTATTCAGCGCATTATACGGAAGCAGCACATTTACGAGAATTCCAATATTTCCAAAGGGGCGTAGCCCCCGAAATTCTAAACATATCGTGGTCAAAACAGCAATTTAAACATTGTGTCCTGGCTAACTTTGAGGTTTGCCACTTTTGAGATATGACACCCCGATCGATAAGTAGTCCCAGTCCTACGGAACAATTCTATGCGCTCATATTTTCGCTAGCCCCCAGGGATCACAACTGATTACAGTTTAAAAATACCCTTCCCGCTATTTGATGGATCAGCTAATAAGGGGGCGTGCGCTCCGCTCAGTCCAAACCATGGTTACATCGCGTAACATCTCCGCGTACGAACGAAACCCGAAATGAAAGTATGGTTAGCAATTCGCGCAATAAACCCGGAAGTGTAGTCACTTCCTGTTTTTTTAGCGCGAACGGCTATCCATACTAGTCAATGGCAGGCATCGCGGAGACAAGGTGGCTCAAGCTGCAAGTCGCGCATTGGTTTGGCAGCATGCGTACGATATGAATACGCTTGCATATCGCGCGATACAGCTGTTTGGCTAAATTTAGCAAAACAACATCACTCTGACAGGCCCCTCGCTGCCTCAGATAACGCGTGGCGCGTGCGCCACGCGTTCTTGATTTTGCCTGACCTTGCACCACGCCTTCTTGATATTAAACATATTGCGCCACCCCTTCTTCATTCAAAGAAAACAGCGCCACGCGCGCGCCACGCGTATTATGTTCATTACTTGACAAACGCGGCGCTGCCAGCTACCGCCCGCTCCAAAAGTATTGAAGCGCTAGCGTTCTCGAAACAGTACACACACCCGTAGATCATGCAGTAGAGTGGGGAAAGAGGGAGAGAGAGAAGAGAAAATGTCAAGGCGCGATGAGGGAGGGAGAGAGAGAGAGAGAAGAGAAAATGTCAAGGCGCGATGAGGGAGAGAGAGAGAGAGACAGACAGACCCACCGACGCACATGGATCACGCCATTGTATTCTATGTAGCTGTGTTGCTGTGGGGAAATGTACATACGATACATACGATTGGGTGCACATAGCTTAGCGCAGCAGGCCTAGCCTGTGTGTGTGTGTGTGTGTTGACCTCAACTCGAACTTTCAAAGTCGCAAGTGTCTAATTAAAATATGTGCCAGTATGATGATGATGATGATATTGATGATGATCATAGTAATCACTTTAATTCCTAATTTGTTTGTTATTTCTGTGCAAAAACTGGCTCATTATTATAACTGACTTTAATTTAAAAATTGTATCTCTTTGGTTTACCTAAAGGCTTACGTTTTCTTAATTCACTATTTAATACATGCATGCAAACATTTATACATAAAATCAGGTTTCAAGTACAAAAGAGAATTATCCAAAATATTGGCATAACAATTATGAAGTAGACTAGGCAGCGCAGGCATACATACAAACACTAGCCCCTAGAACTGACGACGGTCGGAATGGATTGCAATGAATAATTTGTAGCTGCAACCAGGAATTGCTGCAAAGCTCTCTCTCTCTCCATCCCTCTTTTTTTCTTCTTTACCCTATATTTAATTGGTATTTTAAGTACATAATAAGCATCCAACTTATTTGATGTCTGCATTGTGGCGACTTCAACAAAATCTTTATAGTTTTGTTTAATTTCGCCTCCTTCCTACCAGCTGGTACATCAAATTTATTTTATTACCGTTTTATTTTGCGTTCTTACTTTGATTGTAAGAAATAATTCAATGTTTATTATTGAATATTGAACTTTGAATCTCGACCCCAACCCCCCCCCCCCCCCCCACCCGGGAGGGGGTGAGGGTAGTTGTTGTGTTGGGAGAGAGATAGACACACGGACCATTGAAAGGGTCTGAATGAATTTTTATTTCATATGCGTTTGCGAAGTAGCAAACCATGAATGAACTAAAGTAAATTGTTTTGCTTTAATTCCAACAGCCTATTTTGTAACATTGGGCAAAGTAATTATACATATTATAGCTGTAAATAACGTTAGAGGGACTTTAGTATAAGCTATGATTGTAAAAATCTAAAAGAAAAAAGAAGTAGTGTGAATTACAAAGTTTCAACTTTCACTTTAACATTTCATCACTTTCTGTGTTATTTATTTGGGAAACCAACTACACGATGTGCCAGACTAGTGGAGCCATCACTCAACACGTGGCCTTGGTCGATGATACATTACAGACAATCCAATCTTATCAAAATGCTATCCCTCCTTGGCGGCCTAGCCCTTTCATGTTTGCGCGCGCTCCCTATCAGACATTTCCCTCTCTCTCTCTCTCTCTCTCTTGCGCTGTCTCTTTCGTGAAGTTATCTCTTCCCCCCCCCCCTGAAAAGATAAGCGTGGGAAAACCTCTCTCTCTCGCTCTCTTCTCTGTCACATTCACCTGTGGTCATTCACTCGGCCCATAAATGGCTTTGTTTTTGTTTACATTAGCTCAGAGGGGCAGGAGCTTCATAAGTCATGAATGAACTGATCTACTTTCTAATCTCTGTTTATGTGTGGTTACTAAGCAACTATGCAGTCAATCAAAATGTTCACATTCAGTTGTGGCTGCATGTTTTCACATCGCTCAATAAAAGCTCACCGAGATTCAGATTAACCAAATTCAGATATGCAACAATCATTTTTAACATTAAAGTATGATATAGTGAGATCCTACTCAAACTCGTGAATTTCTCATTTTTAAAGAACAATTTCCAGCAAATTACAAATAATAACTGGCCATGTTAATGACGCGGGCGTATAAACACGTCGGCAGCTCTTCAGACTTTCTATTAATTGCTCTGGCGTCTTGGGGTCGACGGGTGTATGTCATTTTGAGACAGAGAATTTATTTTACTCGAATATAAAGTAAAAGACTTGCAGAAATTTGAGTACTGCAATTTTTGTGAAAATAAGAAAATGCAATATTGTTTTTAATATAAGGAAAATAATTACAGCTTTAAATACATGACTTGGTCTAGCCCGATCAAAATCTTAACAACTAGGATCGTTCTCTTTTTTTTTTTTTCGTAACATTTGATAACAAATTTCACAAATTCCAACATAGACCTACTGTCTTGTATAAACATTGATAATTTAGATTATTTAGTGCAAATGTAAATATGACAATGACCCGGAATATAATTCAGGGATAAAAAATTAATCAAATTACTCCTTATACTTGTAAACTTATTTTTTTTAATTAATCATTAAAAAAAAAAAAAAAAAAAAAAAAAAAAAAAATCGAAATCTTTACTTTTTTTTTTTTTTTTTTTTTGTGGGGGGGGGGGGGGGGGTCAAATTTCTCCTCGGGTCGCGCCACGCCTTTTTAATTTCTTGGCGAGAGCCCTGCGTGGACGTCTTTTTCGTCGATTTTGACCAAAATGATATGAATATACCAGCGTTTTGGAGGGGCTGTATCTTTTTATAGAAACATCGGTGAAGCTTCAAATTTGAAATGTATTATTCTGATTACACTTTTTATTCAAATATCAAACAAAAATGGTGTAAAACGATCCCAAATTGAAAATTGAAAAATCGTTCAGACACCCTAACAGTAGGGAAAAACTGATTCCGCGATGATTTTCTTAAGGCTTTTTAATTTGATTTTGTACAGAGACTTTCACGTCAGGAGCGATAAATCCTTAGGAAGACGGACACCCCATAAAAGAAGACGGTTAACTGGGGGTGTTTTATTATGCGTAATCCATGAAATCCGCAAAGCGCTGAAGAAGAAAAATCGTCCACAAAAATGGGGACAAAAATTAATTTTTAGGGCTTATTTTGACCGCGTATACAAGGATATCCTTGTTTATGCAGGCAATCCTCATTCTCGGACCAGCGCCCCTACTGTTAAAAGGGATGTTAACCCTGAAAGCCTCTAGTGTAAATTCCTTTACTCAGTCTAAGTATTTAATTTAAATCGCATCTCCTCACATGAATAATTCAAATTATTTCAGGAAATATTCATAAGTGTGGATAGCTCACAGTAACATTCTCTCGTCAAATTTCGAAGACACCTAACACTCTGACAATTTTTTATACTTGAGGGAGCACGAGTCATTTTTGTGAAAGGGTTCAAAATGACACTTGATTTTAAGCCTTCACTTGAAATCTTCAGAGATGCCAAGTTCAAAGATCAGCTATGCGTGACATTTTCATGACTCGGTGCGTGAGAGCGTTTTCAGACCCTCGAAAGGTGTGACGTCACGCATAATGCGTGAAACTTGGTAGCTCTGAATCCTGAAGATCAATATAACCTTCAAAGGTGGTATAGAAGAAAACTTGGTTCAAATGTCTAATTTTGTGACTCTCTTTCTGTATCAATTTTATTCAGACATGCAAATAAAGGGGCAACAAAGGAATACAAGACTGCAGGGCCATCAGTGACATTGCAAGAGGTACACTAAATAATAATTATACCTGTTCTGTGTGAATGTAGAATCATCGTTATGGTCCTAAGAGTCATGACTGATCATTTATAAGAAAGATATTTGAATGAATAATACGGCTATGCTTTTTGGTGCAAAATTAGATGTATGTTTATAATGATATTAATAAAGATTTTGAAATATAATCTAGCACAGCTTCTTTGAAAAAGCCATAACCTTATGAGATTAAACAAAGAGGGGTCATTGGAGATATTCTTAGATGATTGTTTTGTGAAAATTCAATGTACTGAAACTTTTTTCAGTGAGTGATCGATATGCAGGAAATATCACAATTCCCATTTTCCATTTAGTTAACAATCATTATTGAATTTTAAATTGTGATTTTGATTCTATTGAGGGAAGAACTTTCTATGGTGTCTTCAAACACTCAAATGCATAAGATTTGTTCATTATCCCTGACACATAGACACATAAATTTTGGTTTTATGATAAAACCCTAAATAAATCTCCTCTTGTGCAGGAAGGGTCTTCTTCTGATGAGGAAGATCAGCAGTTGATGACTCCTTATCAAGAGCTGCTTGCCAATTTGGGTGCCGACGGAGCAGGGGACGACGATCTATCAGGTACTTATAAATCACTGTTCTTGCCCTCTTAGAGTTGTATGTGGGAAGTCTGCCAATATTTTGTCCTTACTTTTTTTCTCTTTCTTTCTTAAAGTTGTATGCGTTATCTTTTAGATCCCTTGTTGACCATACATTGCGAGACAAACGCATGTCACTAGCAATATTATTTTCGATACTATATCCGCAGTGAGTAATATAATAGCGTTATCTTTTTTATTCATATTTAAAAGATGGTATATGTGCACACTTTGAAATTCAATCTCTAATGAGTTATTAATTGGCCAGTTTAAAAATGAACAAGAATTTGACCTAAAATGATGACTCCATAGAGGGGACCCGAGGGAGATGATGATGTTATCCTACCGTAAGCTTATTTATCCATGTATCCATTGACATTGAAAGTTAATGGCATTCAATTTACCATGGTTACCATGACCATCCTTTCTTTGTTATTTATATTTTAGATGAGGAGGATTTGGATGATAGTGAAGAGGAAGATGGAGAAGAAGTTGCCGATAGCAACGATGATGATGGTGATGACAGTGACATTGATGACGAAGATAATGAAGAAGGAAATAGTGGAATAGAAACAGAAGAGCACAAACTATTATCAAATGGAGAGGAAGAGGAGGACAGCAATGAAGAAGAGGAAGAAGAGGAGGAGGATGAGGAGGAAAAAGAAGAAGAAGAAGAGGGGAGTGAGGAGGAGGAAGATCTTGGATCAGAAAGTGAATCAGATGGCGCTGATGATGAACATGAGGAAAGCCAGTCACAAGTAAACAAAGGTATAGCATTCAATGCGTGTGTCACTATTAACATTGATTAATGATGCATCAATGGTTTGAGATTTTGTCTCATTTTTTGCCACCATTCCTGACCACACTAAACATCTACTGCAGTCTAGATTTCAATTGGACACTGTGACTTGTAATTTTTTTCAGTGATAATTTTGTTTCCTAATTTGAACAAATGTGTGAAACATAAAGGACAATCCAAATTTTGCATTAAGTTGAATTTGGTGAAAAACAGAAAATCAGACAAACGGGTTGGAAGAGTTTTGAAAGAAATAAAACAAATTTGAAATAAGTAATGAAATTTTGAGATCACTGAATCTAGGTGAATCTTACATTTGCAAATTGTTCATGCGACTTTGATGTGATTTGGGACAGCTTAGCATTAGTTGTGCACTAAGATATCATGAATTTCCATTTTTCTTCTGAGTTTGACTGGCAGATTTATTGTAGAATTTAAAAGTAGTGATTCATTTAATTGGGATGTCTGCATGAGTACTTCCATACATATATCTAACTGGAATTGAAATTGTAGTTGTTGATTTTCCTATCCATTTTTGTTTAATGTGCAGATCCATTTATCAAAAGGGTCAACTATGAACTAAGTGAGGACTTCATCGACAAGTTGAGTAAAGGGAGGCCCAGTCACAAATTTGAAGAAAAGGTATGAAATAAAGGCGCACCATATACCATCATCATGATGACTAATTATACATGTTATTCTTTGTTCAGATGATTTCCTGTAAACTTCTCTTTTTCAAATTACTCTTTGCAAATAAAGAACATGGAATATGTGTTAGAAGAATTTTTTTTGTACAATTATTATTAATTTCTCTTTAGTCGGATAAATATATTTAAGGCTAGGAGAGTCCTCAGGTTTATTACCTAATTTGCCCACTGTCAACTACACTTGTAAAACAAACATTTATCTAACCCTGCCTTAAAAGTATAAGATCAACAATCGGAAATTACATCATTTTATCATGCCATGGTTGTTTGATGTAGACTTTTAAGTGACATCTTTGTTAATACAAGTGTAAGTCTGTGTAAATTTATATTTCAGTGTTTTCTTAACTTAACGTTATTGTTGAAAGTGTACTTGATGTGTTTTTTTTTATTGCGTTTTTAAAAATCTTCTAGTGGTCATGCTTGGGAAAACTCTCCTGTTCTTGTTACGACGATGTCTCACAAGGGGATTTGAAGGTGTGCAGAGAAACAGACTTCAAGTCTCTACATGTAAGTCATTCATTGCCTCTCCAGAGCAGTGCCGCAGGATTGAATCCATTGGTATTTTAATAAAACATGAGTTATGTGAAAAATACATCAAAATGCATAGATGAGGACATTTTATGCGAGAGAAAAATAACTGTAAAGAAAGGGATTTGATAAATGGATATGCATGCTAGTGCACTTGTATATTTATTTTGCATTTGAAGATGTGTTCAGTTTTGGGTTTCTGAATTGATATAGATGTGTACCATTCTACTGGTTTAATCAGCAAGATTTAATATTTTAATCTCGTAATGTACGTATTGCTGTTCAATGTTGATGTCATTTCATTTCCCATTATATCTTTGACTATCTTAGGTCCCCAAACGAGTGTCTAGCTCTTGGAAAGAGGCTAACAAGGATTACATAGACGCAGGCTCAGAGGCAAATCTATCTCGTCTTCAACAAGAGCTGTTTTCCATCATGAACTCTTCCAAGGTACACTTCAACCTTTGCTTGGCCACCATTTAAAAAATAATGATAATACTACGTATGGTGGCTTCTTACAAAGTGTTTATGTCTGTCAAGCGTGACACTCATTGTGCTGTAAAAACATAAAAAATGAAATATAACAACATATGCAAGTTTACCTTATTAAAATAGCAATCATTAAACTAAGAGCATATAATGGACAAAACGAATGTAACTATGACAGTTTATGTAAAATTGCAATCAACAAAAAGTTAAAAGTTCAATTTGACTTTGATAAAATGATAATTTTTTCCATAGACATATTGGACTAAATGGTATAGATAAGAGTAATACTTGTAGTCGGTACATAGATTCAAATCATTTTTTTTTAATTCTCCCACATCATTCCCTGGGATATTGCTAGGTAACATTTTACTCATTTTGGTGAACAATTTCCTGCCAAAAAACTTGGTGGTTCTGACAATTGTTTAAATCGATGAAGCTAACATGGAAATGGGGTTTTTACCTGGATCCTTAAATAATTTGCATTTTATTTATGACAGGATCTGGTTTATCCTGAGAGGAGTTACAAGAATGAAGAGGAAATCAGACTGGTCTACTGTCTTCATGTGCTCAGCTATATTGTCAAGTATGTATTATGATGATTTCTTTTCCTTACTTTTTGTTTCTCCTTTCTTTTCTTAGCTTTCTCTATCTTTCTCTTTCTCTTTCTCTCTCTTCTCTTCTCTTCCCTTTTGTTTAATAATAATATTTTATCACTAACTGATTTTTTTCCCCTCAAAATTGTGTTTAGATCAAGAAATATCGTCCAGAAACATAACCAGATGCTGACAGCTAATCCCGAACTTGACACTGAGTGAGTAGAAAAAAACATTACCTCTTTATATATTCTGATGTGTATGTTACGTAATTTTGATTATCTTTTCTACAAATTACGATTCAGTGTTAGTCAGCACGATTTTTACACATCTATCTTGATTTACTTCATCATGTATTTGTATTTGACAGGGACACTCGGTTAGTTACCAGACTATAGTGTTTTTGTAAGAGGAGATATTTATCTATTTTATAGTCATTGCATGTATGAGTGCCATTGATATGAGGGCCAATCTTTTAGAAGACCATTTTCATAATATGTTCAAAATTATAGGCGGTTTGTTGACAAAACTAGGTTTATTTCGATGCTTTTTTTGTACAAACCTGGTTTGTAAAAACGAGTCTAAACGTAAACCTAGGTTTGTCGACAAACCTCCTTTGTGAAATTGGGCATTAATGTTTACCGAGCAACTTGTTATTATGTTCACATAATGTATATTGTTGTATCTCAAAAGTCAAAATGCACATTGCTTACATGAGATGTTCGAACAAACATGGCATGTCCTACAGCAATTTGTAATATTTCAGACCTGAGCAATATGTTATAATCATTTTAAAACTTTCCCAGATCAATGAGGGACCAGGGCCTGACCAGACCGAGGGTCCTGATTCTGGTCCCATTCAGGAGCTCAGCCCTGGAGGTCATCAAGACCATGGCTAAGATCCTGATCCCACCAGACCAAACCATGAGCCATCGGAAGAGGTTCTTTGAAGAGTATGGAGGAGGCGATGATCCAGAATCCAATATAGTCAAGCCAGGTTAGGGATAGAATCCTTGTAGTCATAACTATGGTTGTTGTCGGAGATGGTGATGTTACTGAGGTGGAGGAGGAGAACTGTGTTGATGATGATTATGATGATCTTGGTGGTGTTGGTGAGGATGATGAGGATGTTAGTGATGTTGGTGATGAGATCTTAACTCTCTAAACGAAACCATGATCTATCAGAAGAGATTCTATGAAGAGTACTGAGCAGGCATAGATCCAGCTTCATCCAATATTGTAAGAATGATAGTTGATGAGGGGGAGGAGGAGGAAGGGAAGGATGATGGTTATGAAGGTGATGTATATACATGTAACTTATTTTAAGTGTATTTAAACTGCAATATCTCTTTAGAATGAATAATTGAAGCTCATATATTTGATACAGTATAGTACACAGAATCGCTTACATCAAGAGCAAAACAAGTTTTGGTGATTGGTACACTTTAATATAAATCATCAGGTAAATTTAAATATTTTATTTGATGAGACATACATGTATATTTTTATGATTATAATGTATGCCATGTTTAATATTTGCAGAGGACTGGGAGGCAATGTTTAGAGGGAACAATGACGATCATTTTAGACTGGGTGTGACCATCACAAGAAAGAGCTTCAAACTCTACTCCACATTCTACTCAGCTGATATCATCATTGCTTCACCATTGGGACTCAGAACAGTCATAGGGGCAAAAGGGTGAGTCAGAGTGGATGAATATGACAAGTATTATGACCCTGTGAAATTTACATATTTTACTTTGGATGAAATACGGCAGAGTATGTCTGATGATAGAAATCGGTAAATAAACATTGCAATGGAGGCAAAAAACGATGGTTACTGCATGAACATCATATTTTTTTTGTATAGATTGTTGAATATTCAGAGTAAGGAAATATAGGGGTGAGGATGCAGTATTGAAAAAAGAAGAAAGGGTGGCATTGGTATAATGTCAGTTGATAATACAGATAAAATTACAAAAGTCACCTTATCACCTTGAAAAACCTACAAAGAACACCTTAACATGGCATGTGCATAGTGTGTCATAGCTCCGTATCCGATAATAAACAGATCGGTGGGTTCGCTTTAGGAGTCATTCTTCCATAAAAATACTTTGACTTCTTTCTTTTTCATCTCCACTTGCCATTCAATTATACATAAAAAACACTGATTTACCACACCTTGAGAGAGACTTGCATGGTCTTGTTTTCTCAATTTATTTCCCAATGAGTCATGCAAGTCATTTTCTTTGCCATCCATTTCAGAGAGGACAAGCATGAGTATGATTTCCTGTCTTCAATCGAGCTGCTTGTTATGGACCAAGCAGATGTCTTCCTCATGCAGAACTGGGAACACATCACGGTAATAATAATATTCCACTTTTATATAGCACTTAATACAAATGTCTCTAAGCACTTTACAGATATGCTATTACCCCGGTCATTGGATTCATTACTTGCGCGCAGCAATCTCCACTCCCTGGGTAGGCTCATATCACATGAAAGAGTTGTCCATCTGTTGACCCATTTGTTCATTTTGTGTGCGTTTCCATTTGTTCTGGGGACAATTTCTAGGTGGTCAGTTCTTTACGCCAACTGAATTCTTAACTTCAACCCAGGACCCAGTAGTATACCAAACCCTAAACCTACCCTTACCTTATATCTTTGACAAAATATACTTAAAGGTGAAATTCAAAGAAAATCACAAATATGTCAACTAATATATCAATAGAAACTGGTAAGCTAACAGATGGCCATCGTACAAGTTTATAGGTCAACTACATATCGGGTGATTTATAAAAATACAAATACAACCACCTCCATAGCAGCTGGGATATACGAGAGATTCGCCGGAAAAATAACGATGTTTTAATGACGTCACTATATGGACCAATACTGCCCAAGCAGACGACATCCCATAAAGAATGAACATAATTGCAAAGCTATTATTTGTCAAATTATAATGAGTTTAGTGTATATAAATGTAATGGCATGTCAAACCATTCAAAAGGGGATATGACCCGATTCTGATAACTAAAATCTTTTGCTTGTAAATACACAGGATATGGGTTAATTAACAATCAAAGAAACCAGACTTTCAAATTGAAAACCCCCCGGAATGATATTAAGGACGGCATTTGTTCCCTCTTGAAACGCCGAACATACTGCGTTGTGTGCAGCTGAATATACAATGGCGTCTGATTTTGTTTACAAGCGACAGATTCCTTTATTTTTGTATCGCTGCATTTGTCATCAAAATAAAACCATGCGCGGGGTTTAGAGTGAGGCAATAGATCATACAATTATCCAACTTCCATGAATATCTTTGCCCACAGTAAATTTCACAACCATTTCGTAATAAACAGTTATTTTCTTCCTCTTCTGCAGCACATCATGGAACACTTACATCTACAACCCAAGGATTCTCATGATGTAGACTTCTCTAGAGTCAGAATGTGGGCCCTCAACAAATGGTACATATCAATGTTTTCTTGTAATAACCAGTGTCAAAATTACTCTATGTATTTCCCTTGGAACTGTCATTGATAGTATACATGTACATGTTTATAGAATGTGAAGTTTCCTTGAGGGAGGATTGGGAGAGGGAGAAGCAAGATCATCATCTCCCATTGCTCATCTCAAGTTTTCCAGAACTAAACTGCTTCTAGTCTGATATGTAGTAATGTTGATGTAATCATATCTCCTTTAATACTTACGGAGGGAATACAGGAGCTCTTCAAACTTTCTGATTAACAGTAAACTTTACTTATTCAGAAAATAATGATTATGTTTCAGCTCCAAACTTAATTACAATGAACAAAATGAAATTACTAAAAATTGAAAATCATGATGGTTTTTTACCACAGGCATTTGATCAGTGATGATCAATATTCAGGATACATGGAGTAGCATTTTAAAGCCAACAAAAACTTCTTCTTGTGGTAACAATTGTGCTTGTAAATACAATATAGATTCTCTCATCTCTGTAACTTATCATATTTTCATTGTTTTCCATGACAGGAACAAGTACTACAGACAAACATTGATCTTCAGCAACGTGAACACACCTGAAATCAACGCTCTCGCCAGCAAACACTGCTCAAATATCCTTTTTACTAGCTTGGTGCAAGTCATTCATTTTGAAATAATAGATCTTTACCAAGATTTGTAATTTTTGTAATATGGCGGGTAAAAAAGATTAGTGCCAATTTATGTTTCTTGATTATATGACTTATCAAAGCTTACATCTAAAAGTATCTAATAAAGGCCCTAATTCAACCAGGTGCACCTCTCATTTTTAGCTATGAAAAACACACAAAATAACATCAACTTTAAAGTGGGTTTGAAGAATTGAGTTGTTTACTGTAACTAGCACTCAGTATGTGTTTTTACAAATGTTTATATTATATTTTCTTTAAATCATACTTCTTGTTAGTAGTCGTATTCTCTCTCTTCTTTCTTGTTGTAGTATTCTTTGATTTGCATTTGGTTAGTTCAATGTTTTGGAGCTCAAAATATGAAGCCAAATTCATGTTCAAAATATGCAAAACATACAAAACTATTGACAGGTAGGCTACATTCTATATGGTTCTTTAGCACAATTTCTTAGTCACAAGTTACTATGACCCTTGACCTTCATGGTATTACATATGGCAGGTAGAGTATCAGTGAACAACATGCCAGCACTCGGTAGCATTGGTCAAGTGGCTGTTCAGCTTCCTCAGGTGAGTTCAATGTGACTGTTTCAGGTTTAAATGCATATGCCGTCTGAATTGAAGTACATACAAATCTATGAATAGTTTTAAAAATGCATAAAAAATGTGTTTTAAAGAAATCTGCAGCAGATGAATACAATAGCATGGATAAATTCATACATAGTTGTCACTTGTGTAGTTTTAATTTAATAGTAGTGATCTTTTCTAAAAATCTACATGGTGTCTTAATGTGCTGTGAACGTTTAGATTCTGTTATATTTAAAAATGCAGAGTTGCACATGGAGAGGAAAGGTTGTGATCGTTTATATGAAAGTGATATTTCATTTTATTAACATTTGCTGCAAGACATCACGGTAAACTATCTTTGGTGATTTATTTGACAGGTTTTCCACAGGATAGAATGTGACAGCTTTGCTTCAGCTCATGAGAAGAGATTCCAGTTCTTTATCACAAAGGTACATTTCTTCTACCGTACTTATATTTCTCTGTAACAGAATTTTACCCAAAATCGTATAATACATGATGTAAACATGTACAAGTATGTGCAAACTCAATAATTCTGTGGGATTGTATGATTTTGTATATGATTGACTGACTACAAAATCGATAATGATCTAGGCTTTTAATAGTGTAAAATCTTCAAACTGGAGTGATGAAGTGATCTTTTTTTTTTTTTTTTTAAAGTTGAATTATATTGTATCTATAGCAGTCTCTTTGATAGATATTATTTTAGAGAGATAGATGTATATTTCATTTTGCTGTTTGTGTTCATGGCTTATCTCTCTGTTTACAAGATCGTTTACATTTTTAGCATTCAATCGGGTCTATAAACGTATATTTATGCTTCATATTTAATTTGGCAGGTCCTTCCCCAGTATAGAGAATCCCTGATGTCCGGCACCATGATCTACATTCCGTCTTACTTTGACTATGTCCGAGTCAGAAACTACTTCCGCAAACAGGAGATCAACTTTGCACAAATCTGCGAGTGAGTATAGACTGTCTAAATCCCAAGGCCTGAATTCATGAAGGAGGTTTCAATTTAAATCGTGGTCTAGACGTAAAAAATTTGTACCTGCATCATGGAATGAAATAAGCCTGTATTACCAGTTGGACATGAGGACACACATTTACTATGCATAAAGAGGTTTTAAATATGGTTTATGGTAAACATCTTTGATGAATTCTGGCCAAAGATTTATAGTGAGCCTCATGACCCTGATCTTGGATTATCCTAAAATCTATTGAAGTCAGAGCAATAGTTATGAAGACAAGTAATGCAAAAAACAATTTGTGGTTGTTAAAGATGGTCCCATGCCAATAACCAAGTTTTAAGAATAAATCCTTTCATAACGGTATCTATTTTGTTTAAACAGTCTACACAACATGATGGACCATGTGATGTTCATACTTATGTAAAATGTAGGTGCAATGTTGTTATTAAGGGGAAGGGGGGGGGGGTAATTATTAAGTCACTCTCCTTATGCACCTCTTCAAGAACAAAGAATTACATAAATTAATTTCTTGTATGCCTTAGATTGCCCTTCCAATGCAAGAAACTAAGCATACCAATGTGAAAAAAATATTTAAGGCAGTAGTATTATCTATACAGAATTATGAAAACTGTGCATTAATTGGATTTTTTTTCTTTTTCAAGAATTACTTTAAGAGAGTCTGCTTATTGCCATAGTTCATATGTAATACAAAGCTACCATGATGACTGCATGATATTTTGATAATACTAAAGTTGTGATATGCAATACTTTTGAAACTCAGGTACACAAGTCAGTCTAATATCTCAAGAGCAAGGATGTACACGGCAAAAGGAATGCGGCATACTCTAATCATCACTGAGAGATTTCACTTCTTCAGAAGGTATAGTTTGAGAATGATGATGATGAGGAGGATAATGGTGTTGAGGGTTATGGTAATGATGATGATATTGATGGTGCTGCTGCTGATGATGATGATGACGATGACGACGACAAGTTTTTTTGATTGCTTCTGTTCTATTTTTAATATTTTTGTAGTTATTTTTTCAAATTTAAATTACGTCTTACATGGAAAATTGGAAATATATTGCTGTTTAAATGTTAGCCATACTATGAAACTGTACTGCCCAATAACGATAAGGTTTCCTTAGAACATGTTCTCGTATAGACATTTGCTACAAAATAAAATATGATGTTCTTGTTACAATGAAAATGATACTTTCCATTTTAAAGTGTTTCATGCACTTACAATACCAGCCTCTAAAATCCTCAATGCATTTACCTCATGTGTCCTCTACAGGTACAAACTGCGCGGCATTCACCACATCATATTCTACCAGCTTCCCACGTACCCGCACTTCTACAGTGAGCTGTGCAACATGCTGGAGACACCAACAACAGAGGGCGCAATGAAGGAACACACCTGCAGTATTATGTACACCAAGTACGATGCCCTTCGGCTGGGGCCGGTGGTGGGACTCAAACGCAACAGTCACATGTTGAACTCGGACAAGAATGTTCATATGTTTGTTTCTGGAGATGTCTGAATGGTGAATAACAAACAAGAATATCATATGTCGGTGTTACTCTGATCCAAGCAGAACACTCACATGTTGACAAAGTGAAGAACGTCCATATGTTCATGTCTGGTGATGTCTGAATGGCGATTAACCAACACTCAAGTTGGTGTTCCTTTGACCTGATGTGTGGTTGGTTTTAAGAAAGACCAATCATCACACTGATGTATACTTGCATTGGAGGAAGATGTCATGCTGTTTGGTGATTACACACTTGCAGGTGCAGCAAGGTTCAAGATCTATGAAAGAGAGAGTGCTCAAAATGTCTTCCAGGTTCAATTCAGAGGAACCATCTAATGCTCACTTATAGCCATAGAAAAGCCCATGGTCACTCGAAGCAGCAACAAAAAAAACACTTGCAAGTTGAAGTTGATGAACATAGATCTGTTACTATGAATAAAGACTGGTATAGCCAGTGAAAGGGTATTTGAGCAATGTTTGCTGGCTAAAGCATTGATTTTAAGGTGCATTCAAATTTGTGAAGATTAGAATTTTCTATATGTATATCTGGCCATGGCATTTTGTTCCTGACCATAACAAGTTATGCATCTTGATTTTTAAAGGGTTTTATCTTTATTCAGGCAAATAGAAATGATGCCACAGTCAAGGTGCAAAAGAAAGTGAATGTAAAGAATAGTTAGTAACAAGACAGTGCAATAAAGCAGGAATGGACAAAGAGCGTACATTGCACTTGAAAGTTATTACCTGTAGGTCTATGGACAAATAATTCAATACAAAGACAATACAATTGTAAGAATGTAGAAGTTAAAAAAAAAAACAATCGTGCTCTAACGTGATGATTTTCCTATCTTCCTCTTAATTTATCTGTTGATTGTTGCATTTCAAAATATCCCCCCCCCCCCCGACAGTTCTCACAAAGAAAGTATTTCTAAATAATACCAGATACATAATTCAAGAATGAAGAATTGAATTTTATTTTTTATTTTTTATTGAAAGATTGACAGGTGTTTATGTAACATGTTTTCTCTTTTCTTTAAAGATACAGCAGCAAACTATGGTTTTATTAATGATAATTGTATTCATTGTGTACGATAAGAACAACATTAAACGGTTTAAGTCCATGTATAGATAGAAGGGTGAAGTCAATCTGGCGAATTTCTTTGATTTAAGTTAATAAAAAAACTTGATAGAGACAATTCTAAACTGCTGCTGTTTAAAATATAGTTATACTTCTTCTATTTAAAGGGATGGCATAATCTCTGAATGATAGATGTGATTTTGTAAACACTGGACCTTTCGGTCAGAAATGCTTTCTAAATTCAATTCAAGTTTATTTCAACATTTGGTTAGAAATTCAATCAACATGTGCATATAATAAAGATTCAAAAGAAACATGGACTACTCCTAATGTGATGGATATAACAAAGACTAATCTATCCATTTTCAATCCATCCGACCATTTACTCTAAAAATTCGAACACATCTCATGGTTTTAAAGAAAACGGGTTTCTACCATTATTTCATTTTTTTAAATTCATTGTTATCAATGCAAATTGTAGATGGAATATATTCATGAATATACTCCTTGAAATATGAGATTCCACAAATTCCTGTAATATTTTTTCACAAGAAGCCAAGTCATTACAAATTTACTATTATAAATAAAATATTTTAAAAACTATTAATAATATTCTGTTGAGTCTTTGTTTTGTTTCTGTGTGTTGCATTTATTATTATTATTATTATTATTATTTTGTGTTTTACCCTAAAGTTGCAGTTTTTATGTTCATTTCATTTTTGCTTTGATGAACACATTTTGGTTAAATTCAGATTTTACATTTGAGAGAATTTTGAAGATGATGATAATGACGATATTGGTGATAATGATAATGATGATGATGATGTTGATGATGATGATGATATTGGTGATAATGATGATATTGGTGATAATAATGATGATGATAAAAATGATGATGGTGCTGCTGATGAAGATGATAATGATAGCGATGATATCGTAATATATATCACAGTAAAAAAGGTTTTCATGATAGATGGAATTGAAAAAAAAAGCATCTCTAAATTGCCAGTTCCTTATTAACAATAAAAGAATACATTAAATTCAAAGTTTGAAACCCTTGCATGTAGGCCAATAAAATTGTTATATCATAATTTCGTATAAAATCTGTTATTCTTTTTAATTTTGTTCCATCTTATTCATGTGTTTTTATAATTTCAACGTAGAAACATTTTTTTCATTGTTATTTATTTCTTGGTACAGGTATGGTTTTTGCTTCTTGCATGTGTTATCTATGGGTAATACTATCGTTATAGTTATTGCCATTATCAGAATCAGAATTGCATTCGTTCGCAGACCTTCTTTTGTGTTTAATAGGTTTTAAAAGTCTAAAAAATGGAATGTTTGCTTACTTTTTCATTTATGAGAAGGAGTATCTTCATTGGGAGGCAAGTACAATTTTGTGTGTGTTTGGGGAGGGGGGGGGGGGGGGGTTCTACTACTACTAGATCTTCGTACAGTACAGCCACACTGTACAGTCAGGTACAAGTAGTACGTGCGAAAAGCAGGAAGAATTCAATTGCACAACTACTACCAGAGAGCTTATACTACAGAGAGGGCTTGATTAGCTCCACTAAACATGTAACATAGAAGTAGAAATAATCGATGTAGAAATAAATGCTCTCTAGCTGTTTGGAGATTTTAAAGCATAATAGAAACGGTCATCCTCGACTATTTAGCATTAATTATGTGCTTGATTCACTCCTCCCCCCATAATTTCAAAGAAAAAGGTTAGGAATGGTGTATAGATCATTGTCTAGGGTGTATAGTGGAAGTTAAAGACAGAGAAATCTGTCTGTTTGGAGTATATTTTGTTTAAACATCTTTGAATTTTCACGCTGTGTACAAGAGATATTCGGTATATAGCCAAATATAGTCTCGGTAGAACATATCCGGATAATCCGGGGCCGGAACATATCCCTGCACAAACATTTTGACTGATATTTTTGGTTGTATAAGGGTACGTAGGCCTGCTTTTTATAGATATATAGGCATATTTCTTATTATATCTTTTTTTAAATTTGCTCTCATGCACAAATCATGCTTGAAGCGTATGGAATAAGCTTGTGAAAAACAAAGAAAAATAGATACCGGTACATGCTCTTTTTCCTTTTTTTTTAATTTCTTCTAGAAATCTATGTTTCTTCACACACGTTTCGGCATACTACGGAAGTACCAACGGATACGTTCTCTTTACAATCGTAGCTCTTGTAACACGTGTGCGAAAGAGAAGTAAAAATGGCTTCTGCACTCCGGTCCATGAAATTTTCTAGAATATTACCCTTAGCTGCAAGGATTGCAACAAGGTCAAGCCTTCAACGTTCTGTTCGAATAACACCTGCTAGAAGATTAGATGACTCTGTTGGTAGTAACTTCAGGTAAATAAACAGAATATGTTAAAGGGAGTGGATCGCCAGTTTCCATGTGCAGAAGGCCATAATTCGCTGACACCAGACTTGGTGGCAATAGTCCAGTCAAGAATTACCCCCAATCTCTGGGAGAGCTCGAGAGTCTTCGGCAAATCAAAGCATTACATAAGGTCCAATGGTCATAAAACTCAAGGCTAACCCTGGTGATTGACAACACCTGTTATTGGGTAAACACCCGAACGGTGTCGAATTCCCCATGAGAGCCGACTACTCAGTGACTTTAACAAAATTGTGTGTGACTGTGTGTGAATCTCGATCTCGGGGAGGCGAGAGCTCCTGCCTATCGGAGCTTATTTGCCAGCTGCCCCGACTCCAGCCGCCCAGGCTATACTGAACCTAACCGACGCTTGTGGAGGGGCTTTTTATTTTGCGTACCGTAGCTCGGCCGTTTTAGCTCGCTTGAGCAGGTCTTCACAGATACTTCTCTAAAACTGAATCATACAGTTGCTTATGTATATCAATATCATTTTGTAGTTAAGATTCTAGCAAATCTAACCATGCCATAATTCATAAGCTATCGTGGCGCTAGTGTAGTTCCGTATCCATTATTTTTTGCAGTTTAATATCCATTCTTAGTAAAGGAATTTTAGACCGATTGTTTACTAATTTTAATCATAATCATATAGATCTAGAGTAAGACCGCCAAACTTTGGACACTTAAGACAAAACGGGGGAAAACATTAAATTCTTTTTCAATTATTGAAAGATCAAATATTAGAGGTCTAGAGTAGCGGCTCCGGTGTGCGGCCGTCCAGTGGGAATTGCCGATTTTATTTTGTATGCAATTACTCACAGAATACTTCAATACCGTCAATAGAGAGTTCATATATTTAGTTATTAAATAGAAGGCACAAATAACGTAACTGACCCACAGCGTGGTCAGTACTGTCCACTTTAGAAGACGTAAAAGTTGCCCGGTTTGCGGCCGTGCGTAACCCGGTTTGCGGCACGCGTACGTCACAAAGCTTTATGCGCTACGTCACGATCAAAGCATATACCAAATTACTACGGGTAACCCAAATTCTCATGTTTATCTGTTGCTACGGTAAATTTTTCAAGTTTTAAATAATTTCACCTTTTTACTGAATGGATCATCCCATACGGGGGTACGTACTAGTAGAAACTATTGGGTCACAGCGGGTACACACATCAGCACACATACCATCATACACGATCCCGCATGTTATGTGTGTATTAACACCCCCCGCCGCAAACCAGAAAATCACGCAATTACGTGCCGGTTTGCGGTCACCCCATGCAAACCCCATGCAACTGGGCATGCGGTGGCACAATCAAAATATCTGCGATAGGAGACAGACCACAGCCATCATACTTCCACAAAAACATCAAATTTCACCTCCAATCGGACAAATATCGGACAAATAGAGCTACAATAATGATCTAGTCATGCCTCGATCTCTTAACTTAAAAGTAAGCACCTGCTGGAATTTTCATCGCCGACTGGTGCCGTAGATTTCCGACATCGCTGACGGATACTCCGTACCGACAGGAGCATCTGCTACGGACGTTTTCGGCAGCGCAGAACTTACCGGGGAATCCACGGTAGGTTTCAATGATTATTATCGAGTCATTTTTATTTTATTTTGAAAAGTGATACCCCTGGCCGCAAACCGGGCTATGCCGCAAACCGGAGACTCTACTCTAGACTACTAAATTATTGTGCAAATACTGTTTAACTACACTAGCGCCCTGTCGTCTGTATTGCGCCGTCTGCATGAGGCATTTCCGCTCTGACCTGTCCTTATTCCACTTGCTAGTGAGCGCGCATGCTAAAAATAATAATAATAATAATATTCAGTTCTTGTAAAGCGCATAATACATTATGAAATAACATCTCTATGCGCATCCAAAGAGCTTAATTTGGAAATTATTACCCTAGCTTTAGGAATTCCTACCAGGTGCCGATTTACCTCACCTGGGTTGAGTGTGGCCAAAGGACATAATCTCCTACCTGTTTCTCTCTTGGTACTTGGTTGAGTAATCCCTCTGGCAGCTCACTCAGTTATACTGCCTTACTGGGATGGTAGGTGAGCCACCTAACTGCAAGGCGTGCCATGAAGTGAGGAAATGGTGTGTGGACAAAGCACTTGTCAACCTATACTTATGCTAATATATGCTAAGTCGAGTTCAAGTAACAACCATGCCTGTAACCTTGAACCAATATGAGAGCATACAGGAAGCTGCATCATTCTAATAAAGGGTAGCTAGCTAGAGCAAGTAAATTATTCCTTATGCAATGACTGCTGAGCCTGGTACTACTGGTCTGGTAGATGGATTCAGATACTTATTGTTCTTGGATAGTAAGAAAACTTAAAGAAATCTACACACAATGGCAAATCCCATGCCTTACACGGCCTGCAAGGCTAGCACTGGACGAACGGAGGTCACTCACTGGATCCCCTTACCAATGACGTAATGCCTCAATGAAGCAACGTTTCCTCTCAAGTGCGATCTATCTGATTTATCAGAGATGCGCTATCGTTCCTGCAATGCAGCGTGGTCAGCTGATCGAAGGGCTCCAACGAACATCCCAAACGATCAGGCGATCTCCACACAATAATAATAATAATAATAAATTGTTTCTCTTATAGCGCTATATCCAAATTAGAACTGATCAAAGTGCTTTACAAAACAAATAAACGTGATCATTTTCACTGCCTTAATACACATCCCGTAGGTTTTATACATCAATACACAGCTTAGACTGCAATGAATGAACACCACTGAACAACGACGCAATTTCACATTCAAACCACTAGCATGTGATAACTTACCGAAACACCAGGAACAGACAAATATAGCTGAGTGAACAGCCTTCAACGTGGCATTGTAAAAAATCTGGGAAATAAGAAAAAATATGACTTTTCCATTGATTTCTGTACTAGTTCTGGCTCAATCACAGGTGATTCTAATTGACAAGACAAGACAATGATGAATCTTGTACAAAAGGGTGCATTGGTCTAGGATTCAAAGTGTGTGGAGTGTGTCCCACCCTAGTGCTATCAAAAGCTTAGGGTGATGTGGTTTTCCTATAGTCACAGTCCTCGAAGCAAGCCGCTGTTCTTTGTACTAGCTCAAGCATTTTTGTGACTATATTGCTGTGTGGGTTCCATGCCTCTGAGCCATAATCCGATTGGGGGCGCACTAAGGCTGTGTAGGCCCTGGTCTTTACATCCCTGGTACAGGAGGAGAGAGTCCTGTGAAGAAGGCCAAGAGTACGGCTTGCTTTATGACGGATGGATTGGCAGTGCTTGCTCCAACAAAGATCAGCAGAAACCATTACTCCAAGGTATTTGTATTCCTTGACTCTCGGGATCAGGCCATCTGACTGGTGGTATTCTTGGATGCGGGGAGTACGCTTCTGTGTGATGGTCGGAATAGCACACTTTTTCACATTAAAGTTCGTCATCCAGTTTGTAGACCACCTGGACAGCTGTTGGAGATCTTAGTCTCTGTTTTCTGCTGGCATTTCATCTTCTGTCTGGGTTCTCCTTTTTGACTTTGTAATTTTCTCTTCTTATTTTTAGTGCTCATGTAATGAAAGAACTCCTTGGCAGATATTTCCTCTGACAATTGCATTTTTCTTCTCTTGTCTTGTGGAACCTGTATGGTCGGGTAGGTTATGTATTCCTCCAAGGTTGGAGACACAAAGTCCACATTGAGTGGAATTTCATTTCTGAGAGGAGTAAAAATCAGGGGAAAAAAGGGGAGCACCTGGCATTTGCGATGTTGACGCAAGCTGCAGCGCCATCAATAGTTCAAAAGGTGGTGATGGTGATGTCGGTGGGAGTTGTCCGAGTTGTGAAGCATGTGTGGATGACTGCATTCGTGATGCTGGTGATAGTGAAGGTGATTGTCTTGACAACCTAAATGAATAGGAATAAATTCAAGGAAGAAAAAAAGGTTGTTGTGTGCTAATGAACATCTTTTAGATTTCAAAATGGGACCACATACATAGGTGAAGCTGCTTTAAATGAGATCTCTCCCATTTCAGCTTCGAGTTCATCTTGTTGTCAAGGCATTTTCGCCAATAAAGTTATAACATAAAGTACATTGGACTTGTAATAAGCACTGATGACAATACTGTTAACATCAACAACAACAACAACAACATCAAAAATATCAACAACAACAACATCAACAACAACACCAACCGACTCCAGTAGTCAGAAGTCTGTGAATAAGAAGCGATGTTTGAACCAAACTCCAGGCAGTTCGTGGATCCTCTTTGCTTGCTTTCTGGACTCTGTAGTCGCATCTATGTCCTCACCATTCAAACAACTTGAGCGTTTGTAATGCATGTGAAAAACATTGTTTACATACAGTATATCCTCAAGTCAACTCACTCTTTCTTCACATACATTTCAGCATTTCAAACCTGCGATGTTTCTCGGTAGCAACGTCGAGGTTTCAGTCGGTCCTAGATGCTGAGCAAGCCGACGTGGACTCCACAGAGGTTGCACAGCAGCCGATCAGATCAGACAATGAGTTCAGGATCGTACTGAGGAGACTGGATGACATGGTCCGGCGGACAGGGCGCATCACCAAAGCTCAGCTGCTCCTTGTTTTCGATGAAATTTGCAAGCTAGGTAAGTGAATGATTTATTTTATCATCCCTCCCTACCTAAACATAGTCACAAATCATATAGATTGTATTCTGCCTATTAATTTGTTTAAAAGACCAGGGCCCTGTTTCATACAACTTGTTATTAATAAATATTAAAAAATTGCATTAAGCTACTAATATCATTGCATTTGATTGGCTGAGAGCAAATTTGTTATAGAAAGTGACACTTGTTGTTTTTATGAAATAGGACTGAGCATTCGTTAACATTTGTCAAAGCTCAGTTTTTCAGTGTCGAAGAAATGTTTTAGCCACATTAACCTTAAATGTAGCCATGAACTATGGTAATTGAATTTCATTTTGACAGAAACTGGCTCAAGGTGATTCATAACTCTGTATTGTGCAGTGGGTTGGCCAGTAGCCCATGAGAATTAACTTTGAGGTCAGATCAACAAATCCATAAGAATATGATTATCCCTCCTTCCAGACAACTACCCTTATTAAAGATATCTACTGTTTTAAGATTACCGTAATAACTCTCGACCTACAACTGTAAAATCAGAAGAATTCAACTGCATAAACCTAAAACTCAACTCCGCTATTGATTCATATTTGTGAAAGATTTATGTCACAACAAAATTATCTGCACCATTGAAACTTTGCAAATAGCAATTTTTTTACACAAACAAAATATATCTCTTATTTATGGCAATATACAAAAGAATTATTTCTCAAAGATTTCTAATTTACAGGAACAAGGGGTATTTAAAGAGGAGGATAATTTTCTTAGTGAGTAATCCTCCAAGGGAGGATGGCTGTCAGAGGGTATAGTTTCCTGGAGGATGATTGTCCTTTGCTGAATGGTTGAAGTTGGGGGCCTTAGAGGTGACAGACCAGGAAGAGGATGTTCTAGATTCACAATTGATTCTAAACATTCAAAACACTTTCTTAATCCTCAGGTGCTGCCAAACCTAACCAGGCCCTGCTACTCATCAGGAGCTGTGGTTCACTCTTGCCAGAGGTAGCTCTTGTGGAAAGGACAGCACTTGTCTCCAACATATGGGATAAACTCAAAGAGCTTGGTAAGTGTACATCACATGAGCTAGCTAGGTTTCCACAGTAAATCATGTCAAGTTGTAGAGCATCATGGAGGTCAAACATGTAACCATGGAATACAATATGATTTTACTATCGCATACATTTTCCATATGATTTATCTTTGGTTTGTCAACCTAGAGGGAAATGTCTCTACGATTGGATGTGAATACCCTTGTTAGTGTTAATTGAGACCTGTTTATTGAGACCTGTTAATTGAGGCAGTATCAGACGCATTTGGTTTTAAGGTATTGCCTTTTTGTGTGTGTGTATTTATTGTGCAATTACGAAAACAGCCACTCCAGGTATCGACAGGTAAATGTTGACAACTTGACCTTGAAAAGAGTAACCATCTTTGTATTTTATGTTATTGTTAAACAGGAACTACTTTTGATGTCACTCATTACAACGCCCTTCTCCGAGTCTATCTTCAAAATGAGCACAAGTTCTCCCCAACTGACTTCCTGGCTCAGATGGAATCTCATGGCATTGATCCAAACAGGGTAAGCTTGCCTAATTTGTTTGTTTCTTTGTTTTTAGGTAAACAGAATTCACTATGGTTATGAAGCAGGCTTTTTATGGTTACTTTACAATTGTAAATTGAAAATAAGAAATACTTTCATATTAACCTTCTTGGCGCAAAAGTCAGTAGCCAATCGTAAGAGGGAACATGCTGACTTTAATAAATAATGATGATGACTGCAAATCGTAGGTTTTATGGTATTAGAGATTATACCATTTCTTTGACAGACCTGCCTAGTACCAGTGAATGTAACAAAGTCACTAGGTAACGTAATTACCGAAATCCCTGCATTTGTTTGGCTTAGAGCCATTGTGTTAAAGAATGGTGACGGCTGTTACATATGGATGGCAGATTTTAGACGTAGGGTTTTGAATAATGATACAATATGAAACCACTTGATTTGGGATGAACATAGCTAAATGATAGCTTCTTCTATCAATCATGAAGATGATATATTTCACAGACATTCAATATGGTGGTGTTCTTTTCCTTCTTCTTCAGATTACCTACCAGAGGTTGATCAGTGCTTACTGCTTACAAGGTGATATCCAGGGTGCTACCAAGATCCTAGAGTTCATGAAGTCAAAGGACCTCCCCGTCACGGAAGGCATCTTTAATTCCCTCATCACAGGACACGGAAGAGCAGGGTAAACACCCTCTTTTGTTTTGTAACTTTCTTGTTTTGTTTTGAATTGTGACTTTCGTCTTGTTTTGTTTTGCTTTGTTTCATTCCGCCTCATTTTGTGGTGTAAGACGTGGGAGGTTTTGTCTGTTATGACCTACTCTCATACATGTTTACTCTGAATAGACCCAGTTACGAGTCAGAAATGCAATTTTCAGAATAAATATTTTCTCACTTTCAGGCCATTACTCCTCATATCAAGCTTCTTCTTTTTTGTTTAGTAATGAGCAATTCAATTCAATTCATCATTTATTTCAATCATAAAACCATAACATAATATATATACAAAAGTAACATGAAACAATCAATAACCTTACATTTCTGGAAATCATGAATAAATTGGAGACTAAAAAGGAAGTTTGAAAAACTTATTAGCAATAGCTCACTGACATAAATAATGAATAACAAGATTACATGGATGTAGATGTATGGGACTCCAAGTTGTATGGATCTCATTTCAGGCTAGTGGAGTAATTACCACCTGGTATCCTTAAGATGTATTTCAGTTTTTAACCAAACAGAAGTTACTCATGACACTTTGGAGCTTGCCTGTGGCTAATTGGATACAGTAACAACTAGTGTGAGCATGGTGGATTTTGTCTTTTATTGAGCATCATTTTAAACTTCTTATTTATTTTTCTCTGCAGTGATCTGGAGAATGCACAGAATATATTGAATGTAATGAGGTAAGTGGATATTATATTTAAGTACATTTTCAACTATTGGTATGAGTTAGATTTCACTATTTCAGTCAGTATGCCAGTTTAGCTTGTAACAGCTTTTGAAAAGCATTGAGAGTTAATCACCTAAAATCATAGACAGAGTGATATTCTAGGAAATATGATGAAATGACATTTATTCCTTTGCTTTTGATCTGGTTATTTCGATAACTATATAACTTTGGTTTTAAATGATTTTTGACATGTGTGATTCTTCCAAAAATATAAATAAAGCCTGGCACCAATTAGAAAACAAAATGTGTCCTTTTATCTTCTATATTTCATGTTAGTTTGGGAGGCATGTCAGTACAACAATATGTCATCTAAAATGTTGTCTTCTTGTATTTATACATTTGAAAACCAATTGGTTCCTTCTTGAAGCTTAGAAGGTTGAGAAAAATTCAGTAATGAACAGAGGCCCGTTTTACAAATCAGTGACAAATCTACTGATAACCAATCACAAGCAAGCATTTCAGCAGCTTATAACAAAACAAAAAAATTCATTTGTCACTGATGACAAGTTTTGTGAAACACCCCCCAGGTTAACGGTTTATTCAAAATCATGTTCATTTTGTTTATTAGGAGCGTTGGACTGGAGCCTAGTTCAGACACCTACACCGCACTCATGTGTGCTTATGCTGAGAAGGGAGAAATGGAAAGCATCACAAAGGTATTAGGCCTGAGTCGAAACGGGTCCCTGCCCGGGCCCCGACCGTCGAGCTGAAACCCGGTTTTTGGTTTTCTGGTTTCGGGTTTTTCAAAATTAAATTTCACACTGATATTTTGAAATATAGAACTAAAAATATGCAATTCACAAACTTATATTCCAATATAATCAAATAAATATGCTTTAGAAATAAATGGATATTGTTTCAGTTGACGGTAGATGTTTTTATCGCTCTAAAATTGAGGCTGCAAGAAAGGAATCACGCTTCGTGGTACCGATCGAGTGCGTTCAGAAACGGAAGTGGAAATAGATCTATGACCCACTGAAGACAGAGCGAGAAAGTGCGACACAGAAGACTAAAATGTTGATCAGACTATTGCAATTAAATCGTAATACTAAAGGCATTAATTTAATTGTCAAATTATATCCACAATATAATGGTTTACCCTTGATAGTTTGATGAAGGAAAATAAATTAAAGCTCTTGAAATAACATCGAAGTGCCTTTCGTTCGTTTTAAAAATGCGTGTATAACGGCAATCAGAAGTTACGAGTCAAGCTTGATATGCATGTTTACATCCCTGCACCGTCATCCGTCCTGATCGGAACAATAAGCATTGAACCAATTAAAAAACATCACTTAAGACTTTGAGGGACTCCAATTCAACAAAATTACCGTAAAGTAGTTATTTGCTTTGACAAATAATACTATAGATATTCATAATATCTTACAGAAATAATGATATTTCATGAGCTACGTACTCGATATCGAGTTCAGCTAGCCATCATTTTGAAAAGAGACGTAGTTGTCATGCTTGCAGCGCAGTAGGCTAGCTATAGACAGAATACGGCAGCTCGCAGAGAGGGAAAAAATCACGTGAATATCACGTGATCTCAGGCCCGCGCTTTTTTCCTCTCTCTGCTGCATACTGCCCTCTACAGTCTACTGCATGACAACTACGTCTCATTTCAAAATGATGGCTAGCTGAACTCGATATCGAGTACGTAGCTCATGAAATATCATTATTTCTGTAAGATAATATGAATATCTATAGTATTATTTGTCAAAGCAAATAACTATTTTACGGTAATTTTGTTGAATTGGAGTCCCTCAAAGTCTTAAGTGATGTTTTTTAATCGGTTTAATGCTTATTGTTCCGATCAGGTCGGATGACAGTGTAGGGATGTAAACATGCATATCAAGCTTGACTCGTAACTTCTGCTTGCCGTTATACACGCATTTTTAGAACGAACGAAAGGCACTTCGATGTTATTTCAAGAGCTTTAATTTATTTTCCTTCCTCAAACTATCAAGGGTAAATCATTATATTGTGGATATAATTTTTTTTTTTTTTTTTTTTTTTTTTAAATATTTTTTTCTGTTTTTCTTGTTATTTTTGAAAAATTAACAGAGTAAAAGCAGAAATATAAAATATAATATCATCTTAAAACTACAAAACAGGCACGCACTCATGCACCCATAAACATGCACACACACACACACACACACACACTCACATACTTTCCCAGAGGGCAAGTTTACATTTCAAAAAGTCAATGAAGATGTTAATGACAACAGAGCTTTGCAAGACTACTCATAAATTTCAGTTAAACTTGATAGACCATTTCTTAAAATGGACTTGTAACTTATTTTTCTTTTGGGCAATTTTATATTCTATTTTTTGTTTGAACTTTACCATTGAAACAAATGCTTCGAAAATAAGTTCTTTTCCCTGAAACCTACATGAGTAAATATAATATTTTAAACATAAACAGAGAAAATTTATACAAGAGGCGTATTTGTCCCTTGACTGTATCCCAAACAAAAAATTAAATTTTGACAAAGTCAGATTATAACTGTGATCAGTGCCAGTGTTAATCTTATCCACCAATTTTTCCCACAGTGGTACAACTCTCCTACAGTCACAAAACTTTTGTGGATATAATTTGACAATTAAATTAATGCCTTGAGTATTACGATTTAATTGCAATAGTCTGATCAACATTTTAGTCTTCTGTGTGGCACTTTCTTGCTCTGTCTTCAGTGGATCATAGATCTATTTCCACTTCCGTTTCTGAACGCACTCGATCGGTACCACGAAGCGTGATTCCTTTCTTGCAGCCTCAATTTTAGAGCGATAAAAACACCTACCGTCAACTGAAACGATATCTATTTATTTTTTAAAGCATCTTAATTTAATTTAATTGATTATTTTATTGTTTTGAAAGCAGTAACTGTCCTTTCTGTCGCATTATTAGAACAGCAACTTAGTCTAACTCCCGCCGCTGCATGCACACGATTTTTAGTGTCAGTGCAGTGGTGAAAATTTCGGGTACCCGGTCCCCGCCCGAAATTTTCAAGTCAAACCCGGGTTCGGCAAAACCCGTGATGACTCAGGCCTAAAAGGTATGATACCTATGCAAGGCTTTTAATTGCAATGGTTGATTTTAGCACCCCAATACACTGCTTGCAGTAGCAGAATATTTCCCTTCTGTAATTTATTCAAGTACGTCCACTTGTTGTCATATGGAGGTACATTGTATTTCAATGGTTTGGTGGCCGGTGGAAGAAGAAAAAAAAAGAATCACAATATCCCTTGGAAAATGAATATATTTTTTTTCTCTTAAATTTAGTTTGTAGTAGTTTGGGCATTTTCCCCAAAAGAATACTTACCAAAAAATGCCCTCATTTCTCCCGATCATTAGGAGTAAGGCAGATGCATACACAATGCAACAGCTTATATTTTACCTTATGAACAACAATACTATACTTAAAGATTTATCAATTTGTGGTTGTGAAAAAGCACTTTGAATATGATTGGTAAGAGTGTGTTCCCCCACAACTCAAAACTGACTTCAGCTTAAAGTGAAAAGGATGTCAAATAGTAATTAGCTTTTAATATTATTGCATCCGAACATTTTCATTGACACCATACAGCTGTCACAGGAGCTGGAAGCAGACAATGTGATTCTCTCTGGAAGGTGTTATCTGAGTGTGGCTTACAGTCTTGCTACTTGTGGACAAAGCCAACATCTCCAACAGGTAAGCAAAATCCCTCATGAATTATCAAAACACTTATAATATTTGTTCAGGTTTAATGTATTTCTGTAATTTTTAAACAATTCGCTTTCCGGGGGATTTTGTAAATTTTAAGAATTCTCTAGTTGGTCCCTCTTTACACATTTTGATGATTTTGTATTTGGTGTATTTGACCACATGTGATTTATAGGTAAACAGTGTATATTGGATCAGTTCCCAAACTTTCGTTGGAGGAAGGTTGCTGTAGTATGTCATCTAGACTCTCGATGGAGAGGTTGTGACATTTGGTTCCAGTGTGATATGTGTGAGATTATGAATGTCTGTTATGTCTCTTTGAATTTTGAAGTCATTTTGCATTAGAATTTGCTACACAATCAATTTATATGGTTTGATTTACAGTAGATCAAATGTTCTTTCATAGGTTTGTGTTCATTTCCTATCATATTTCATTGTGTTTTATTGTATGTAGCAGAATTATTTGTTTTAGTATTATTATCCATGTATCTCATTAATAAATGGAAAAAAAAGAGAATTTGTAATGTGACAACAAAATATTGGTAGTATACCAGAAAGAATGCATCAGTAAATGGGTATAACAGGGTATTTTCATGATAGGATGAAACGAATGGATAAAATGATGAATGATGTACAGGACACAGTGTATGCACTTTCTATTTCATTTTTCAATGCACAATGTTCTGTTTGTGGTTCTGTTTTCTAGGTCTTGGAGAAGGTGCAACTCAATGCAGGTTATATTCCAGGTGAGTGTGATAAATTGGTCAAAGGCTATACCACCTTGTCTGATATGTGTGGCCATAACAAGCACTTCACATTTTTTAATGAGATTCTTTATCCAGTGTTTCCTCTAGTAGAGGTGTTTCTAATATATAGGATTATAAATATGAGCAGAAATTCCATCAAAGTCAATCACAGTGTAAAATGTCTCTTATCTGTGTAAGAAACAGCAAGGATGAAACAAAACACACACATAGCTTCTGATACTTAATAAGATGCATGTACAGTATAAGCCTTAGTAAATAAATTTGTTTTCATGATTAAATTGTAATTAAGAATTATGAGCATTATGTACATGTATTTGACATAAATCTGCTACTTCATACATTCTCATGACTCATTTTATTACGTAAGTCTTGGTTAGAGACTACATGTGAGAGCCCATTCTACGCATGCGCAATTTCGTTTTTCGCATTGCATGCATCGAGGGTGAGATTACAATCTCACGCCTTATTTTTCATATTTTTGCCTGAACAGGTTATTTTGAACTTGTTATTGTGTCTTCACAAAATCGAACAGTTATTGATTCACTAGATTTTTTATTGGAATCTAGCTAACATCGAAATGAAAGAGAAATCTAAACTTGATTCCAAGATTTCTTCGCAGTCGATTTAGACATGTGCGAACATCTCCCGTCGACTTACTCATAAAATAAGGATCAAACTTCAAACGGTAAGTTCTCATTTAATCCTTCTATGATTGTTGGTACAGATGCTATCAACCTGTCACTGAGCCTGATGACCAAGGGACAGTCTGAAGCAGCCTTTGAGATTGTCAAGATGTTCCAGGGATTGAGGGTAGAGAACTCTGCAGAGCCACAGAACCAAGGCAACTTCTTCATTGATCATGCAGTCCAAATACAACTCGTAAGCACGGCTTTTATTATGAGACAGACATAGACCAATTTTCTAGATCATCTGGTAGTACTTGTGTACAGTTTGTGTATATAGCAGCATTTCCAACATGGAATGAATTGCAACAAAATGATATGATAATGAAAAATAACAGACTTTTTACTTCAATTATTCTTTCTAGTAAGCATGGATTGAATTATGTTACATGGGTTATCATAGAAATTCTGTCTTGATCACTTGGTATTTATTTGTTATTCTGTGTTTCACATAAAGATGTTTTCAATATGAAAATGAAATGAAATGATATGAACTGAACAGATATTTAAATGTTTCTTTACTTCAAACGTTCTTTATAGCCTCATGAAACGTTGTTTGGACACCTGGATGAGCTTATGTCTTCTGGCCTCCACTCGTCACCTTACATTATAGCGCTTCATTCATCGCTTCGGAAGGTGAAGGAGAATAAAGGTTTGTGCAACAAATATGCTATCAATATATCAACTTGGATATTTCTTTTTGTGTGTTATCCATTTTTCAATCATGATGTTCTCTCTTACCTTTGTCTGTTTTCATTTCTATTAGATTTTGCTATTTCTCATCATATTGCTAGGTTTTCTTAATTTTTAATGAGTGTGTAGTACACAAGTTGACACCAAACACTTTGAGCTACACACGTTATGTTTTGCTAGACCCAAGTTTTAATTCATCTTCAGTACCATGTAATCACTCCCCCCCCCCCCCCCCTTAATCAGGGATTCTATGGCATTATCATACAAGATACATTAAAAGTGTACCGGTAATAGGATTGGAAGTTTACTTAGCGTCATCTGTTTAGAGTAAAAAGGGCATTAACTTATTAAGTGTTCAAATACATTTGTGAATGTCTTTCTGGCTCTCAGTAGATGATGTTAAAGGTAATACAAAGTTTTGGTAAGGGGTCATGAATTTGGTTCAAATGAACATATTGGAAGCATATACGATCCTACAATATTCAGTGATCGTTGTCGCGGTCGAAATCGACTCTAAAGTTATGAAATTGTAAATAATAAGCACTTTATGTTGAAAAGCTCCCTCTCAAGGTCAAGATATTAATTAAGCTATACAACAATGTTTATTGACTAAAATTGACTGATTAGCTATTCTTGTTCGGAAATTATATACCACAACTACATACTCTGAGATTTTCATGGTCGCAGCTACCATTGTACGGCCGTATGAGCTATTTGAAATTTATCGAAATTTACCGGGAGCACCGGTAAATCTTTATATTCAATTTTTCTCGAAAGCAGAAATGTTTTAGGGGCTAACATTTCTGGTGTTTTTAATACATCCACAGGGGCATCCAAATATATTAAAATTGTAAAGAATCACTATCCACCCATTTTTCAAAATTTCCCAAAACTTTGTAATACCTTTAACATTTCATTGTACCGGTATGTTTGTTTACTTATTTTACAGATTATCCTTTTGGAATCATGAGGAGAATGATTGAGCTAGTAAGTATTATGAATTTCATAAGCAGTGAATGGGATTTTTTCTTCTGTTGATTACTGTTTTGTTTGTGTATAATAACCTGATCTACAAATTACACACGGTCAGGTAAGTCAGGAATTGCCTGTGTATGTCCTAGCTAGCTTTAGATCTGAAAAACCAATTGTTTTGCTTGAAGCTTCAGAAACAATTTTGATTTGTTCACAAAGCATGTATAAGAACAAAATATTACTGTTATTTTGTAGCTCCTGAAACAGGTGGTAAGCATTATCATGTATGCTTCCTATCCTAATAGCAAGCCTTTATCAATTTCTTTCATCTAAACATATAAAGCTCTTAATTGACTAAATTGGCTCTTTTTGGTCACCCTAACAATATTCAGTGGTTCATCAAAAGCAAATTTCATTTTGGGAATTGAACTGATGAATAAAAGACCTACAGTATGTTGTACAGAACACATTGCCTGGCATTGCCTGCTTCCTATTAATATGTAAACTGCCCCATATGTCTTTGTACCCTCCCTTATTTTACTTCCAATGGTAGGAAAAGCATGTAGACAAATGGGGTTGATATCTCACATGCCATGTGTATTTGATACCTTGGTTTGTATTGATAACAATTGTGTTGTTGTGATTGTTGCCTGAAAGTATTAGAATACTATTTGTTGTTTCTCTCAGCGACGTAATGACCAAAGTGTATGTTATATCAATGTGCCAACAGGGATAATAGTTCCTTTAATGAGAGATTTCTTTTTCTTTTGCTGCAGGAGATTCCAGTAAGACCACACTACTTCTGGCCTATCTTTGCAAGAGATTATAATGCCGGTGACAAAGAAGGTAAGGATGTAAACGAGCGATCTATTAATGAACTATTTAAACTCCTGCATTGCTCTGCTCATGATAATTGCAGTGAAAACAATATAAGGTAGCAACAATTGCTGTGCTTGAGCTTTCAGTAGTCGGTGTTAAAGGTAAAGGCCAGTTCTGGTCATGCGATTGCATTGTGAAAGAAACGTTTTTGAATCGATCAGAAAGGTTGATCATCTAGCGGATAAGTATTGGTGTGTACTGCAAGGTTCTGGAATCATCAAAATGATAAGAAATTTGGCCCAGTCTTAGTAATGTTACAAGCACTGTACACGGAAAGATGTATATGGGACTACGCGACACGTGCGCAATATTTATCAGGTCCGGATAGATATAATAATTTACCAAATATATCAATTAGTAGGCGGTTTCCCGGCAAAATTTGTATCATCACGTATTAGTCAAAACGTGTTCTTTCACATGATTGGTAATAAGAGCTTTCATTTCATATTTTGAGAGGAGGGGGGGGGGAGCGTTTCTGAAACAGGTCTTTACCTTTAAGTCATGAGCAATCATACTTCTTCAAATAGCAGAGATAAACAGTAAAGTCTTTGTATGAGGAACACTCAAAGATGGCTAGAAAAGTGGTTTGTCTAAACAGATGGGCCTTATGTACAGGTTTCAATGAGAACATCGTTTGAGGAAAACATATATTTAGGTCTTTATAGACAGGTGGTCTTTCTATACAGGTGGTTGCCGAAGCCTGTTTGACCGTAGCATGCAATTTGTGCTGGAGCAAGGTTATTTTAATACAGGTTTCAATGAGAACATCGACAGGGAAACATGAAAAGGGGATCTTTATAGTTAGATGGTCTTCCAATACAGGTGGTTGCCAAAGCCTGTTTGACCGTAGCATGCAGCCTGTGCTGGAATAAGCTTTAAATCATTTTCTTTTCTCTTTTTTTCTTTGCAGGGGTCCTGAACACCCTGAAGCAGATGAAAGATATGGGCGTTGAGACCAGCAGTGATACGCTCACCAAGTTTGTCTTTCCATGTCTTGGAGGGACACTAGCAGACATCCAGGCAGCCATCAACGTAGGTTACAGTGTTGCTTGCAAACATTCCATTTCAAGGGGATATTGAGTTTTGGGGATGCCACATTAGTCATCCATGAATTTGTAGTAAGTGGGCAATCATTGCCTGCTGTGCAACTTTATTTGGCATCTACCCAGAAACTTCTGCCCTGTCTTATATAAAGAGTTGTGAACGATCTGAATTGATCGCAAGTTCTCTGATTTCAAGTTGTGATCAAGTTGAATCGTTTGCAACTCTTTCTGGTATGTGTCCCTGAAGTCATTGATATAGAAATATTCATTGAACTTTATTATTATTATATAGCTAGTGCTAACTTTTGGTATAGGTGGACATGATCAAAATTTCTTATTTTCTTGATTTTTCTTGACAGCTTTGAGTGTACAACACTACCTCTAAATATTCACTCTAGAACACATGTATTGGAGACATCATATGTTTTGCCTTAAACTTGGATATACATGTACCTGTCAGCGATAAATTTGTTGTGAGATGGAAGAATTACGCAATCTAGTACACAGTTGGTTCACTTATATTAATGCCATATATGTTAAAATGCAATACGACAGGCATTCATCATAAATGCTCTCTTCTTACAGGAGCTTGGGATACCTGTTGACAAGTCTCTTGTGACCGCCATGGCGAGGAATGAAACCAAGCATCAGAGACTGGATAGCGTGGTTCAGCTCAGTAAGTCTTCATTTTTTTCTTTTTATGCGGTTTACACCCTTTCGCAGGATACATTCATAAACAAACATTTGATAATGAATGTGATCAAAGTGTACTTCCAACGAGACTCATGAGATGACCAGCACAGGCGTCGCTACCTTTCCTTGTATGACATTTCCATTCTTCTTTGTTTAAGTATAATTTGGGTCGCTCTATGATCAATAGCTTCAATCTTACCAATTAAATTTCGTATTCAGAGTCCAAGCCGGTAGACCATAGTCTATTAGGAGGCGCGATAGCTCAGTCGGTAGAGCAGTGGTCTCGTGAGCCCTTTGGTAAGGCATTAATCCTCATTACCAGGTCCCTCGGAGAGGACCTAAAGCCGTCGGCCGTCTGGTTGCTTACTTACAAGCATTTATGCTTTCTTAGCAGTCAGGTAAAATAACAATCACCACATTCAGTCAAAATTATGGGTAGAATAAGAGCTTTGCTCATAACAAATGTAGCGTGAGAAGAGAGACCAGATAAAACATTAGAAAGCAGTTCAAGGAGCCCATTGGCTCATGATACAATGTAGTTGACATGAATATTCCAAGATATGCAATTATTTATCATGACACCTGAATATATGGTCTCAGTGACTACCTCAAGAAGTACGCTATTGATGCTGTACTCGGGAATACCTGGATTCTTAGCGCATGATATCCTCATGACTTTTGAAGCGTTGAAACACATCTTGTTATCTTGACACCACTGATGAATGCTATCGATGTCATTTTGGAGGTATTGATGATCGACAGGAGCATATATGGGGCGAGAGATGACAGTGTCATCCGCGAACGATGCACATGTGGAGTCAATGTGGCGGGGGAGGTCATTAATGAACAATAGACGAGGACCTATTATGCTAAAGTGTGAAATGTGGTAATAATGATTATACACTTTAGGTGTGTTCGGCAGTGCTTCTTGATTGCACGCTATCATCTACTTATTGTCATTTTTCATTCCCTACAGTTAATGAATACAGAGATCTTGTTGATGTACCTCTCATAAAAGCTGGTGTGGTTGTTTGCTTCAGCAAGTGAGTACAGGTTTCTTACTTTCTCCATTGGTAGTCTTGGAATAACTCAAATAACTGGTTTTGCTTAATACATCAACATGGAAACTGAATGAATTAAACCCTATAATGGACTCTTGGGTATATGTTCTACTAGTTTAGTTAAGCCCAGTGATAAGCCTATAAAGTCCTGTCTGACAAAGGGAAACTTTGACCTCTGTCTAATTTCTTTCCTTAAATTTGACTCTAAACTGAACCTTGCATTGGGTTTAAATTATTGTAAAATATGGGCATTTGAGTGTTCAAATATAATATTTGTTTGTGAATGAATTGGCACAAAAGAGGGTAATAGCCAAGGGGTGTTTTGTGTCAGAATATGCTCTTGTATTCCAAATAATGATGTTTTTTGTATTCAATGTTTTTTTGTTGTTGTAGGAACCCTCAAGCAGAAGCAATGTTTCAGATCTGTAAACACCTGGTAGATAGCCATCAAGTCATAGAAGACAATAACATTACCAAGGAAGGTCAGTTTTGAATTTAGCTATTTGTAAGTCTACAAAGAAATCTACTGGTACCTTTGGCTTTTAGGAAGAGACCATGATTGGAATCTAGGGGAGGGGGTAATCCAGACTCCCCTCCTTCTTTCCACTTGCATGATTTAAATAGCCAGTTTCTTTTTTGTTAAAGGCATCGTTTAACATGGTTATATTTGAGATGCACGGCCCTACGTGTTATCAGTGTCTGTGATAGGGTTTAATATTGAAGTCTTAAAGAAATTGCGCTTCAAAATAATCAAGAAGTAAAAAAAAGCCTCAAAAAAGTAAAAATCTATGAGTGACAGGTTTTACCACACTCGTTTTCCTCAGTAGACTGCAGTGTTATGAAAACCGATAGGAAAACACAAACGTGCATGCACTTCACAGCATGTATGTCAAAGTCCCTTATACCTTTATTTATAATGCTGTATTGATATTTAGAATTTGACATTCTCAGATCGGGGCCCGTCTTATATAAAGAGTTGATATATATATTTGTACATAATATAAAGGAGACTGTAAACTTGCAATTGCTTTGGATCAATCACAACTCTTTATATAAGACGGGCCTGAAGTAATACTTAAAGCTGATATATTGGTGGTAGAAAACAAGCATAAAGCCCAAAACATACATTGCACAAAAAACTTGGTGTCAGTCCCTCAGCACATGATTAAAATTTCCAATCAATTATCAACCAGTCCACAAGAGGTGAGGCCAATATGACTGGTAACACATGCACCATGGAACATCATGTCTGTAGCAGACTAGCTGTAGTAAATACTGGTTTATTTAGCTTTTGAGTCGGGAGTATAATGATTTTTGTTTTTTCAATCAAAATGATATAAGTTTGCTCGTATATCATTCGTTTTCAGACCAACTTGGAAGCTTCCTGTATGATATCGTCTCTAGCATCCCCATGAGACAAGCTTCGGTGGTCAAACCTGATCTGGATTTGTTATTAAAAAAACTGGCAAGAGAGGTAGGTTTCCCCTCTCACGTTTATCTTTCAATATAAAATCTTGAATCTCATTGTTTTTTAATGGAGTGCAGGAGGTCCTTCCCAGTTATGCATGTAGCCAAAATTTTAATAAATTGTTGCTTTTTGATTATAAAGAATGACCCATTGTGTTGGTGAAGTAATTTACATCATCCTGACTCAATGTAGGCTTTATAATCAGATTATGAAAACACTGAGATCCAATTTTCTTGTCATCACAAGCATAATAAATCTTCCTATGGTCCTAATGGGTTTCTACCTAGTACAACATCCCTAAAAATTCAAGCTCAATCCCTTCATCGCATTCATTTTGAGATCTCTTTTTTTTGCCCCTCACCAGGGTCTATACGTCACTGGGTCAAGGTATCGAGGGATTCGGAACCAACTGGATCGCATCAAGCTCCCCATGCTGAAACCTGCTGCTCTCAAACTCTTGGACCCTAGCGAGGTCCAGAAGGATCGCGTCGCCAACTTTGATGTTCTATCCGGAGAGGTATGTAGGATTCTGCCATGTTGTCTTTAAGCATATGTCTCCCAGAGGACCTTCTGTCCTTTGCTATCATTTGGGGAGAAAGTTACCTTTCTGGTGATTCCAATCTCCAGTTATCCTGTAGAATTATGTTATCCTTGTCCAGATATCTTCCAGAGGACCTTCTGTCCTGTCCTTTGCTATCCTTTTGGTGGAGAAAGTAATACCTTTCTGGTGATTCCAATCTCCAGTTATCCTGTAGAATTATGTTATCCTTGTCCAGATATCTGCCAGAGGACCTTCTGTCCTTTGCTATCCTTTGGGGTTAAAGCTACCTTTCTGGTGATTCCAATCTCCAGTCATCCTGTAGAATTCTGTTATCCTTGTCCAGATATCTTCCAGAGGACCTTCTGTCCTGTCCTTTGCTATCCTTTTGGTGGAGAAAGTAATACCTTTCTGGTGATTCCAATTTCCAGTTATCCTGTAGAATTCTGTTATCCTTGTCCAGATATCTTCCAGAGGACCTTCTGACCTTTGCTATCATTTGGGGAGAAAGTTGCCTTTCTGGTGATTCCAATCCCCAGTTATCCTCTATAATTCTGTTATCCTTGTCCAGATATCTTCCAGAGGACCTTCTGTCCTTAGCTATTTTTTGCTATTCTTTTGGTGGAGAAAGTTACCTTTGTGGTGATTCCGATCTCCAGTTATCCTGTAGAATTCTGTTATCCTTGTACAGATATCTTCTAGAGGACCTTTGCTATCCTTTAGGGAGAAATCTACCTTTTACACTGTCCTATCCTTCAGCTAACCACTCAGATGTCTTCAAGCGAACCTACTTAAATATAACAAGGGGTCAGTGAAACAAAGCCGTAACTCCATTTTGGCCATTTTGAGAAAAAGTGGTTTATGTGTCACTGATCACTTGGGCCTTCAGGGGTTAAGTCTATGTTTCCCTAGCCATTGACTTCAATGGGGTGTTGGGTGGAGTTAAGTCTTTGTGTTTCCTGGAAAGCCCACATTTTTCTGAACATTTTGATATCAAATACTCATTTTGGCAAAATATGGAGTTACGTCTTTGTGTCACTGAACCCTCGATAATGTACTTGTTGTTTTTCTATTAGGAGGTATCCCTGGAGGAGCTGGAGAGCCATCTAGTTGAGCTGAGAGAGAAAGGAGGCAACCTGAGAGGGATCCTGAGGAGACTTCTTCTAGTCCATACAACAAACAATGTAAGTTTATCAATCCTTTTTATTAGATTACTGTCTCACGATACTTTGATGACCACTGTAACATTCATCTAATCAAGTTCAGTGATTTTATTTGTACCAATCACCCGAGAAAAAAAAAGTGTTTTGTATGTTAGTAGTTTTATGTCCGAATACTCAATTAATTAATTCATATTTACTATAATAACAAAAATCAACATGGATATGCACACATGAGACAGTATTATATTGTAGTCACAACAGCGATAGGGTTTTCTCATCTTTTTTACCTCAATACTGCTCAGCGATCACACCTCTTTGATTGAAATAGCTTTGACATACATCATTTACTTATTTTTGGTACCGGTAATATAATACATCAATTTCATTTTATTCTGAGATTATTTGACCTTGCAGAGTGTTGTATCCAAACCCTTGCTTTTTTTCTAGAACTATGAGCGAGCCATGGAGCTGAAGAAGGAGTTTGACGAGGCTCGTTATGAACCAACGGGAGCTATCTTTGCCTGCCTCATCACCATGTGCAGTAACCAAGGCAGATTCGCTGAAGCCATGGAGTTCAAGGACAAATTGTAAGTCGTTTCTTTCATGTTGATGTAGCATGGGTTCAACAATAACATACTTGCCAACCTTTCACAGCTAAAATTGGTAATCTCTCAAGACAAAATTAGGAATACAGTCCATTTTGTATACGATTCACACAGAATATTTCCGAAAAAGAGAGGAATCTATGGTTTAAAACAATAGCTTGAAGGCCAAATAATAGGAATCATTCCTCTAAAATTGGAATGGTTGGCAGCTACGCAGTAAATTACATAGTGGCTAAAAAAATCATGGATTTAGTATAGGAGTTTTGTTTTTATACCTTGGTTGATAATCTCTTCAGTTAAAAAACTCACATTTTTATTGTGGCTTATTAGAGGAGAAGCGAAGGGATGCCCAGCAATGTAAATAAATTATGCTGTATTTCAAGCTCAACAGTATTCATAGATATTCAAATGGTGAATGTTTTGATGTATTGTGATTACTTATATTCAAAGTAGCTGTTTCAAGAATTACTTGTGAGTGTTCAGGCAGGATACATGGGGGAATCTTTTCATATTTTTCTTATTTCAGGCACAAGTTTGACCCCAGCTTCAAGTTAGACATCTCCAAGTATCGCTTCCTGATCTGCCATCTTGCGAAAGAAAATCAACTCCCAGGTCAGTCAGTGTCTTGTCATCTTCACATGTACAGTCAAACCTGTCTATAGCAACCGCCCAAGGGAAACACAAAAAGGGGTCTTTGTAGACAGGTTCCTTAGTACATGTTTCAATGAGATACCATTTCAAGAGAAACAAAAATGTGGTCTTTGTAGACAGATGGTCACTAAAGCAGGTTTGACTGTATTATGCTTGTATTCAATCAGCTCTGCTACCTTTGCATACTATCCTAAGGGACTGGTTAATTGAAGATTGTGCTGCCACACCCAAGGGCACTAAACACTGCCTCGTCTTTGAACATGGGACATCCTGGTCACAAAACAGCAGCTCTATCTTCATTCCTCCATTTACTGGACATAAAACTCTAAAATGCTAATGTGTAGTACTGCTTCTAAGAGAGCAAATGTGTACAGAGATGGAGATCTGTATATATTCTGACACTGCCATAGTATATTGAAAATTAATTCACAATGGCGATTAGCATCTTACTATGGCTTTTGTGGTATGGAGAGGTGGAACTGGAACTTGAAATTTATAATACAGTGATAAACACAAAACAATTGGTGTATGAAGCAAGATGAAAAATCATGAGATGAAAGGAACAAGAAAATATTAATACTTTTTTAATCTGGTACTGGACATTTATTCATAGTAAGGTATATATATACAAAATACATGTAGACTTTATTCATAGACTGTATAAGTGTATTGTATTGACGTGATTAAACAAAGAAACAGGACTGAGCTATGATTTACATTTACATTGTATTTACATGATAAAAAAAAGAAACAGGACTGAGCTATGATTTACATTTACATTGTATTTACATGATTAAACAAAGAAACAGGACTGAGCTATGATTTACATTTGCACCCTATGAACATAACGGTATTACAAGTTCCAAAATGGATGAAAATCTAGACAGGTATCTTGCCTCTGGACATTCCTATAAATCTATTTGACATTGTGTGTGTTTAGCTGCCTTGGACATGGTGCAGGAGTTGAAGGAGCTCGGAGTGGATACGGACCGCATGGAGAAGCAGACCTTCCACATGCTCAACGAGCTAGCATCCCTTGGACTGAGCGAGGAGGTGGAGCGCATCTTGGAGACGATGGTGGAGCTTGGTCTGGTGAAGCCTACCAACAACCTTGTAGGACCCGTTGTGGGCGCATACATGGCCAAGTAATGCTTTGTTCTCTTTCATTGATTACCTTATCAGGGCGAGAGGGGGAGAGGGTCATTCAAGATCTAATGATGATTGAAACACATTATTTCTGATTTTCCAAATTTGCCTGGACATGTTAGGGATTCCTATTTTATGGTTCTCTTGCCTGAAATCAGGCCCCCATCTCTTAAGTTCAGGCCTTTTCAGGCTTTAGAATGTAAAGTACATATGGGACAACTCCAGCAGGTCTTGAGTGTAAGACCAACTGTTATATCTTGGCTCATCTTATAAAGAGTTGTGATTGATCCAAATCGATCACAAGTCTGCAGTCTCCTATTTCTTATGTACATAGTTACAATTGATATCAATCGCAAATAGGTTATGATTAATATCAAATCTTTATAAGACAGGGGCCTGACCTTTAACTTGTTGCTCAATAGGATTATTTCCAATTTTAAGTTTTCAGTTGAAAACGATAAACATTTATAAATTTCTCTATGATAGAAGTGTGATGGTTGTGAAGTGAAACATGGATTTAGTAGATGGATACTAAGGCTAGTAGTGCTCTTTATCAAGGAATAACTCTTGTTTGAAATTATTGATTTACAGGAACGATCTGGAAGGAGCACTGGCATGTATCCGAGACTGCCAAGCCAAGTACAGCATCATGCCTCACTTCCAAGATGTCCTCGTTCGTCTGGTGGAAGAGGGCCATACAGACCAGCTTCAGAAAGGTAGGTTGGTGAGGAAGAATGGGGGGGGGGGGTAGGTGGTGGTGGTGATGATGGTTATGATGACAATGGTGGTGGTAGTGGTGATGATGGCAGTGGTGGTGGAAGTGGTGATGATGGTAGTGGTGATAGTGGTGGTGGCGGTGATTGTAGCAGTGTTGATGGTGGAAGTGGTGTTGATTATAGCGGTGATGGTGGTGGTGGTGATGGTAGCAGTGGTGGTGGTGGTGGTAAAAGTGGTGATGATGATAGGTTAATAGTGGTGGTGGTTGTGATGACGATAATGATGATGAGGAGGAGGAGGATAAGATGGGGGATGTACAATTTGTGAGGGTCATGGTAATAAGGATGTTTATTGGATTAATAATAGGGATGGTGTTGATGATGATGCTGATAATGGTGATGACGATGTGTGGGTTGTAATGATGATGTGGTAATGGGGGTTATGCTTTTGAAGATGATGGCGATGTTGGTAAAGATGACACTATTATTAGTTTTTGAGTGGTGGTAGATTTGAAGATGTTTGTTTGGGACATGATGGAATGATATGTACAGTCACTACTGATGATGGTGGTAATGTAGATGATGATGATGATCATGATCATTATGAAAATGTCTTAACTGCATGTATTTCCATCTCTTTCTTTACCTATAAAGCAATGGACTTTGCGAGCCAGCAGCACGGTGACATCAACATGCTATATGATCTCATCTTTGCTTTCTGCACATCTGGAAAATACAAAGAAGCCATGAAGCTCATTGAGGTAAGATGTGAATTCCAATGTTGTTTACCAAACAAAGAAAAATGTAAAACTTTCAAATGATACTAATAAAGAAACTGGTCTGAAAAGAAATTTTCATGGGACTGTATGGTGCTATGTTTAACATGTTAGATGTGGTTACATGCATGATAACTTTGCACAAAAGCAAAGAGCATGCAACAACCAAAAAATTACTTTTTTTTTTACGAGGGCTCTTTTCAGATTTTCCCTTAAAAAAATAGCCCCCCTTAATTATTTTGCGGTGGCTATTTTGGAGCTCAGGGGGGCTTTTTTTTTTAAGGTTGTATTTTTTTTAAACACGGTTTTACCCAATTAAATTCCAAGCAAAGGCAAATATAGATACAATTGTAGCGTACATAGATCTATGTCATGTAGAGTATTGCAGACATTCAGATACCCAGGATTTATTCACTTTGTGTTAAACGTGTGCCTTTATGATTAACATATACATGTAACTAAAACTTGTCAAAAGGAGTGTTTTTTTTAACTTTGTTTTTCATATCCTAAGAAAATATTATCACTGACACGCGGGCTAGGAATTAATTTTATTATGGGGGCTACTTTTCCCCATTGCCTAAAAAAACAAACAAGGGGCTACTTCCTTAAAGCCATGTTGTAAGCTGTAACAATAAGTTGTGTTTTTCCTTAGCCATCATACTACTAGCAACCAAATTGGTAGGTAATATGTTATTTAGTCTTTTTTTCTGTCCCAAATTTAGTTGTTATCATGGACAATGCAATCCCATTAAAAAAAATGTAGACTAACTCCCTTTAAAATTGTGTTATTTATAACATTTATAACCATTAAATGTGAGTACATATTTTTACTGTTGTCCCACATACCGATGTATTTGTTATGCCAAAACATGCAAAATCATGGCCTTATTTTTTTGTTATAGACTCTAATTCTAAAGGCCAAGCCAAAGCTAGTTTCATTTCGTAGACAGAAATTGATGTCATCACTCATGACAATTGGCCTGGCATCGATCGTATATAAATAATTTAATTTAATTAAACAGTTGTAAGAAAAATTCTGAGGAGTAGGAACATCCTTTATATATCTATTTACGGTTTTTTTATAACAAAATTCAATGTCTGTGTACGAAACTTGCTTTATACCGTTTTTACAGGAAAAAATCCGGCATTGATTTTTCACGTTTCGTGATAACAAATATATCAGTATGTGGGACAACAGTAAAAATATACTCGCATTTAATGGTTTTAACTTATAAATAACACAATTTTAGACGGAATAAATTTTTTTTTAATGGGATTGCATTGTCCATGATAAAAATTAGGGCCAGAAAAAAGACTAAATAAACATATTACGTACCAATTTGGTCGCTAGCAGTTCAGCTCTCGTCACTCGCAAATACTTATTTGCTTCATTCTAGGAGCGTGCGGGCGCGCGCTGGAGCTGAGCTAGTACGTTTCTGTGTGTATTGTGAACGTGTGCGAACTGCGTATGCATTCATGCTGTGCACGAAACTACATCGGGGCCGGTGGCCTGTCTGGCCGCCGGGAGCTTAGGCGCAGGCAGGCGGATACCGCCGTAGATCTAGCTACAGTAGGTACGACCGCCGATCCGCTGCAACTCACAAAACTTTTAAAATGTTGATGGAAGTTTCTAGTTTTGGAGTTGGTAGTTGGAACGGAGATTTCACTCAGACACATCAATAAATAGATTTATTAATTCCTAGGGAATATCAATTTATGGCGGGGGCGATTTTTCAAGATATATTGATTTTTTTTCGCCCTCGTCTTGATTTTTACCGTGGCGATTTCAGAGGTTTAGGGGGCGAATCGCCCGTCGCCACCGTGTATTTTTTTCGTTGGCATGCAATAATAACAAGTGATGGCGTTGTCATGTAATTTTCAGGTTGTTAATAAATTTTCTGTTTTCTCAAATGATTTTGTATTCTTGTTGACAAGAAGCACATAATGACGTTGACGATAATGATGATGATGATATGATGATGATGATGGTGTTGACGGTGATGATGGTGGCAATAATGGTGGTGGTGGTGGTGATGATGATGATGATGGATGATGATGATTGTGTTTAACGAGATGATTGTGATGACAATGGTGATGATGATGATGATAGCGATTATAAAAAAAATGACGTTGGCTGATACTTAAGTATTTAACTCCACTTGTTTCCCACTATCGCCTTTTATGTAACTTCAAACAGACCCCTGGTATGATCGCCAAGAACAAGCGCATCCAGTGGTACGCCGAGCGTTGTATCGGAGCTAACAATGTGGAGAGCTTACAACAACTGACGGCTATCACCAAAGACCTGTATGCGTGTGACAGGGACCAGATGTACTTCTATCTCATTCAGTTACATAGTACGTCATCCACACTTTTAAAGTTTATATCCCATCTTTCATTTAGAAAAAATTCAAGCTATTTTGTTCCATGTCTTACAGACTACTTAAAATTGTAATATAAGTGATGAATGTTTTAATTTAATGTGCCCTGTTATAGTGTAAGTCGGTTATGGTGTGATCAAGGATGAATATATATATTTTTTTGTTTTAATGGTAATTAGGCTTAATTTATGACAGTTAGTTATGTTTAGGAGGACACAAATTGACCAAATACATCGGACTGTTGCTTAAACGAAAACAAACACATTCCTTGAATTCCTTAAGTCACATTGAACTAATTCAAATATTTCATAATGATCCTTGTATCATATTTGGTTTGAATCTTTTTGAACATCGTACTCTCCTGATGTGTATACTGTGTACTTGACATCAATGATCACTACATCACAATTATAGCATTCTTCAGATTTCGGACATTTCGATTCAAACACAAAGGTGCAAGGCTCTGTACATAACAACTTGTAGGATTCCAATCCATCGTCAATTTGCTGCTAAGGCAGAGCAAAACACAATCCCTTCATATGTTACCTTTTTTTATTTTGCCCCAAAAGCTCGTAACAACGATGTTGATAAGTGTCTGGAGGTGTGGGCTGCTATGCAAGAAGAGGGTGTGGTCCCCAGAGACAGGACGATGCGTTACCTTGCCAATGTACTTCGGTCTTATGACAGGTCAATACCATTTGAGGTCCCTCAACTCACGGCTGATCAGGTACTGTTTTATGACAGTTTGATTTCTTGATACTTCAAAAGAAAAATGTTGATTTTGTTGGCATTTTTTTTTATTTTTGGAAGATTCTGTGCAAGTGCATATTTCTCTAAGCAAAAGCTAAAATTGTGTTCAGCATTATTGAAGAGCTTAATCTCATAATGTGTTACAGTAAATACTTTTCAAGTAAACTTAAGGATTTCATTCTTTGCTTTAATCTTTGTGAAGGTGTTTTTTTCCTCAAATTTTTCCTCAAAATGCCCAAAAGTATATCTCCTTTGGAGTAAAACAAGACATATGTGCGTAGTATTAACTGTTCACCATTTAAAATACTGAAACAGATCGTTGTGTTAATGTTCCTTTAACAGATTAATATACTAAAACAAAATTGTATTTGAAATTAATTGTTCTTCATTGAACATGATGTATTTGTTTGTTATTTCTGAAAATAGTTGGAAATTAACTTTAAATGTGTTGTACTTTTTAGCAGCGTAATAATCTTTGTTGTTGACATATTTTTCAATTAATTTTGTCTTTAGCTTGGCAACGAAGATCTAAATTCCACTGAGAAGATCGAACGTATCCTGAAAGCAGGAGTAAGCCTTTTTCAGTTTCTTTCTTAGTGTTCTTATTTTGTTGCAAAATGTAATCCATGGTGTTAAGCTAATATATTTTATGTAACATTGTATTCTGATTTCACCCTGATATGATATATTGGTGACACTATATTTGTTCCATAGACAATTGCTCTGTTCTTTGTTGTTGTTTGGTTAGCTTTTTTCATTTTCTTTTGTTTAAAACAAAGATAAATGATTTAGGGTTAGGGATGCAATTAATATTTTATTAAGTGACTTATTATAACACCTTGTGTAATGTTTATATCAAAGTTCTTTTTTTAATGTGTTTTTGCTTTGTGACAATTTCTTAATGGTTTTGAAACCTCGGTTTAATTTACCAAATGAAATATGAAGAGTTTTATATCCCTTTTGATCAATTCCATTCAATTCAATCTAAGTTTAGTTTTATTGTAAACAAAAAAAAAGGACAGAAGTACAGAGATTAATATTGTCATATTTACAGTATAATACAAGAAAACAGGTAATAAGGTTATGATATGACCATTGACATATAGTACAAATATTATTAAAATAACATTGGCAGCTCCCCATGAATTACAATCACTTATCATTCCCTCCCGCTTTTGTCTTTCTAATCTGTAGAACATTGGAGGAGCTGAGGAGCTTTTGAAAGAATCTCTTGCTGAAGGGAAGGAAGTTGGTGCCGGTGTCTATGATAAGATCATCTTTGAGATGCTGAAGCAGGGTCACATTGATGATGCTCTAGCCTTGAAAGATCTGTAAGGATGTTTCTATTTATTTATTTCATTTATTTATTTATGTCCTTTTATTTTAACAGGGTAGCCCCATCAGTAGTCAAAATACTGTTATACTTGGGGGCCCTGCGTTATCATGCCCTGTGTGACTTCCAGTAAATTGATCATTTTCTCTTTTAAGGAGTTCCTCAGTAATGTTTGCGTGCACCTTAGCTGGTTATGTATTCACCAATGCCTGTCTACAATGCCTGGAATTTCTAGTATTGTACATAGTAAATACATGATCAGCTGGCCTTGTGCAGAGGCAAATAAACATTACTGCAGGATGTCCTTAAGAATAATAATAATAATAATAGTTCAGTTCTTGTATAGCGCATATTACGTTATGAAATAACATCTCTATGCGCTTCCAAAGAGCTTTGGACTTTATTACCCTGGCTTTAGCTCCGGCAGCCTTATCAGCGCACAGTGCATTTCAAGGAATAATCCTACCAGGTACCCATTTACCTCACCTGGGTTGAGTGTGGCAATTGTAGATCAATGTCTTGCCAAAGGACATTAGTGCCGCGGCGGGACTCGAACCGCGGACCTTGTGATCGGCAGTCCGGTGACGTATCCACTCGACCACAACACCGTAGAATATCTAATATTATATTTAAATTGCAATATCTGTCTACATGAGTAAACAATAAAAGTATATGATAAATTCTGCAGGACTGTATGTTCTTCATTATTCTTGCTGGGCTATTGTGACTATGACTATAGCGCATTAATGTATACAAATTTCCTTTTCATCTTTTTTTTAGAGCGGAGAAATCATGTGACTTTAAGATGTCTGTCCTCCTAAACAACAAGCTTCTCATTGAGTACGTCAAGAAAGGAGACATTGAAAGTAAGTTTTAAACTAACAGCAGACATCTTAATTTTGTTATAGGGGTGGAGACCAGATAACAACAAATATTGTCTGTTTTTAAGATGAGTGCTGAAAGTATGTTTGATGAGTTTTCCAATCAAACCCGATGATTGTGTAGGTGGGGAGAAAGAAAGTGTTAGACCACAATAATGTCTGATTTTAAGATGATTATTGGAACATATTTTTGATCTAAGTTTGTCACTCACAATAGGAATTTTACACCATTATATTTGAGTGCTGAAAATTTCACTAAAATGCGGCATTTACAGAGCTGTCAAGTTGTACTTGTATCCAGTATTTCATACTGGTATTTTGTAGATAATGCTGTAATTTTCATGAAAAATAATGATTTTGAATGTCCATTTCCATTGTTTTAAATCAAGACAGTCTGATTTTTGGTCTTAACATAGTTGTTTTGGTAAGGGTTAAGTTACACCACACTCATCCAGTTGTAAAGTTGCAAAGAAATTGCTAGACCAAGTACACCCAGATCTAGACATTTGTGCTGAAAAGAGATGGTGTCTCATTCACACCGGGCGCTTATTAAACACCATCATAATTCTATATTTTAGGCGCAGAGAGGCTGCTTGACCACACACTGGAAGCAGAAGAATTACCGAGACCATCGGGGATCAGGATGCTCTCAGAGAGATACGAGCAGGACGGACTCCTGGACAAACTCCTGGCCTTGAAGGAGAAGTACGAGGAGAGGACGCAGTCTCGCTTCCCTATCGGCAAGTCAGTCCTAGGAGCTTACATTGTGAAGTAAGTCATCAAAGATTCACTTACGGAGTGTGAGGAAACTGGTGTAATATTAGTTACACATGAAAATGATACTTGTAGTTACTTAAACTTTTAAGGAGACACTGAACAATCATTCTGAACAAATGTATGTCCATATTTGCTTAATAATTATATACTCGAACCATCGATGCAATGCGCTTGTTTTCCAAGTAAAAATTTCAAACAGGAGATTTCTTACTTGATGGCATTTGTGTGTGATTGTTGCTTTGAACAAAAGCTGCATGTATGTTACATCTTAGAGCAATTTTGTCAGTCAGATGTTCCAATTAGAGGCAAACTCTCTAAGCTTTATGAACATGTTGTGCTCATCATGCAAGACCTGTAATAAAAAAATTGCAGATAAGTTATCAGTTGACCCATTACCTTTGACATTGACCCCTTGACCTCGTTTGACCTTGCAGGGGTGATCTAGGAGGTGCTGTATCATACATAGAGAAGGAGCTTGAGGAGGATCCCAGCAAGTCGAGACGGATCGGTATGAGGTCGTTCTTTGGCAAGCTGCTTCAGAAGGAACAGCCAATGGATGAAGGTAAGATATCGGTCGATGGATTAAAGGATGGATGGGTGAGAAGATGGTTGAGTTCTGAGAAAGACAAACTGTATTGGGTCATTCCGTGGCAAAGTTCTTCAGATGGATCAGTACATGTGTGATGATGTGTAAGAGATCATTGATCATGAATCATTGATGGATTGAATTAATTGATAAATGGATGGATTAATGGATGAATTTGATTGATTGATTGATTAATTGACCGATTGTTTCAAGATTTTACTTGAATTCTTAAGTAGGACAGATCTTTATAACATCATTTTTTGGCCAACTTCTTCAGAAGAGTCTGACTCGATGTCGACACTGGATATTAAGTGATGGATTGATTATTGTATTTGAGTTTATTATGCCTTTATTCTACAGATTTCTTTTGAAGAACGATTCTATGGATAATGATATGCAAGACACAGTTTGTCCAGTTTCATTTGAAAGCTGTCATTGGACGTTGATTTTTGTCTTTTTCACTTTTCTTCTGTAAGAAAAAAAACGGTTTTGAACTTTGCTCTACTGAAGATTGCTTTTACTTTTGACAAAAGTTGTTTGTGAATGAGTGATCATATGAGATGTCGTGTCTCTCTCTATGTCACTGTTCCTGTCTCCCCCTTTTTTCTCATTGATTGTCTTTCTAACCCACATTTCTGTTCTCTCTGCTCTCTTTCTCTTTATATCAAAGCTTTTACAATGGTAGACAGACTAGCAGCCAAAGACATTGAGGGTCCAGCTTGGCAGCTACTCTACGCTCATCTGGACAATGGGAAAACACAAGGAGCCAAAGAAGTCATTCAGGTAATAGGCAACTGGCCTAGGGAGTGGTGCATTTCATACAGCAGTAGTTCATAAAGTGGAAGTCCATCCTGGTATTGAGTCAACAGCATGATGAATATGAGAGCAACAACATTGAAAGTTTGAGGAAAATCTGATAAGGGTAGGGAAGTTACAAAATGACGAAGCTGTGATCGATCACACACAAATTTGCTCTGTGATTCCCTTCCAAACAGATCTCTATTTGTTCTCAGCATTTCATAAATTTTCATTTTTCATCAAAGAAAATATGTTGTCATACTTGTACCCTGGACTATACCTTTTACGATTGGACACATGTTTTACACCTCTCTCTTAGGACATTGATCTATTCCTCAATAACCAAGAAGAATAGCGATTTTCAACAATTCTTTGTACAAAACAAAAACTTCACCATATTATAATGAGCATTTGTTGTAACAGTATTTCTTATAATGAGGTTCTTGTGTATTTGTAATCAGAAGAGATTGATACGACATATTCTCCCTTCCTCCTACAGAGATACGATGTGATCAGAGAGAAGTCATCTGGTCTGATAGGCTACGTCATCGAGATGGTGGGATCAGACGATGATGTGGTAAGAACATTGATTATCTGGGCCCCATTTCACAAAACTTGTCATCGGTGACAAATGACAGTTTTTGTTATAAGCTACTGAAATCCTTGCTTCTGATTGGTTATCAGCAGATTTTTCACTGATTTTTGTCATTTGTCATTGAAAAAAGGCTTTGTGAAACGGGTCCCAGAAGGGTTATAGAGAGGGTAGAGTTCTGGTGGAGTGGAAGAATAATTAGAGCACGTCCGGTTTCTATTTATTTGTACATGGGAGAATATCTCAATACCAATGCCACATGGAAGGATATATTCCTGAAATGTCCTCACCTGCAAGATATAACTAGAAAGGGTTTAAAGTTAAGGCTCAAATGTTGTTATCAAATGTGCACGCAGTCCCATGTACCAATATATGTGTGAGGTGGTTTTAGCAAGATTTTGGTTTCAAAGCTTTAATTTTGATGATTCCATGACCTTGCAACACACAATTACTCATGCTGTCTGCATAATCAGCCCATCCGTCCCAATAACTTCTGGACAGTTTCTGGACATGACCAGCACTCAACTCTACTTAACACAATTCTTAACCAGTAAATTCCTTCACCAGCATGCTTTATGAAATGCAGTTGCCAAGGACAAGCATCTGGCTACCTTCATTCATATTTGTCATATGTGAACAATTAATCTTTTGATATTCTTCTCGCTAATATCTTCTTTTTCTTTTGAAGATCAACTTGTTGATGTATTTTCATACCAGTCAAAATCATATTAGAATTTATATTCTCAAATATAGATAGAGTGTGTTATAATACAGTTGTAAATGTAAATGTTGGTTAGGACATAACGTTTTCAATCAAATAGCACTTTGATAGTCTAGTAATTTGATTCCTCTGCAATGATTATGTTTTTCAGGAAGGAAAGATTGAACAGGTCTTACAGATCACCAAAGATGAGGATTATCTTGATAGAGCAAAGATCTTCTTCTACCTACTCAAATCATATGGTAAGTCCCTCTTAGTAATCCAGACTGTTGAGAGAAATTGAAGGGGTTGAAAAATTGAAGAAAGGAAAACAAATTGTCACACTTTTGGATACATGTCGGAGGTAGAACACAGTCCCATATGTCACTTAGGGTTAATTGTAATGCCATGGTATGAACATTACACTTATTGTAACGGGAAATGAATATCGACATGTCCAAGGTATGTCTCACATATTACCAAGTTTTGTTGAATTTCATTTTGACATTGTGAAAAAAAAAAATTGATTTGATGATGTTGTCTCTAACATATGCTACAAAATAGCTTGGACTTTTCCCTCACTTACTGTTGGTATTTCCTATCATAATTCAATTGTTACTTTAATCAATAAACAATCTCACTACGTTCACAAAAATGTCAAAATGATTTAATAATAATAATAATAACAATATTTATAAAGCGCAACATATCCATCTCTAGAGATGCTCAAGGCGCTTACAAATAATTTAAATTAATATTCAACATACTTCAGATTAAAGAAATATTAAATGTTAACTTGCATTAGATCATACAACTTCATGGTGCCAAGGTACATACAATGTGGCACAGTGCGATTGTTTGTTTTCGTTAAGACGGGCTTGGGGCGAATTAGCCCCTGAAATGCCCAAAAGAGCCCGCAAAAGTCTTAAAAGAGCCCCCAAATTTTGCATAGAGTTCAATGCAAAACAACTTAAAGAGCGTTATTTTCATGCAAGCAAGCTTGAAAAGTAGCCCCCAACATTTTTAAAGTAATTTTTTCCCTGATTTATTTTAATGTAGAGAGTCCTTGTAATAATATAAATAATATAAATATATTTTGATTGATTTGTGTTCACTTTATCTGCAGATAACCAGAGTAACTACGAGGGTGGGTTGATGGTAAAGCAGAGGATGGATGATGAAGGTCTACACATGAGTGATTTCATGCTCAAGAGACTTGCTTTATTACTCAAGAAGACTGGTCAACCTATCCCATTCGATGAACCACCAGTGAGTAACCAATAAACCTGGCCCCTGTTGCATAAAACTGACCATCGATGGTAACTTGCATAGAAACCTTGATTTGATTTGCTGTTGAGTGATGTTGCCATTGGTAGTTAATATTGATGGCAAAGTTACCATCAATGGTAAGTTTTATGCAACAGGGCCTTGTTTAGTAACATATTTAAATGTATGGATGTTTCTTTCCTGAGGACCTAGTGTTGAGTTATTCCTTTGTCTTATTTTAACCATGATTCTGTAACTAAGTGAAAATACAAAAGCTTGTCCCTATGACATTTCTTTCTCATTTTACTATCTTAGCCAAATTAATTTTATTTCATTACAAAATTCCAGTGATTTATGTATTCCTGGCCCTCTATAGATCAGTGTACAATAAAGTTAAGTTAAGGTAGGTATAACTTTGGTCGTTTTCAAGAACATGGGCCAAAGACATGTGGTGGAGAATTGCATTATTATTCCTAAGTATCATTTGAGGTGTTCACACTTGTACAAGCATTGCTTTTTAGTGGACCCCTCTGTTTCCAACATGTATTTCTTACATCTGTTTTAAATGCTTATAATTGATTTGTAATGTTTTGTTGGAAACATGAATAAATTTGAAATTTGAAATTGTAGCTCCAAAATGTTTCCCACAAGAATACTTGCACGTTTAAGGTGTACTTATTTGCAGTTTTTGTTAGGTACTTAGGTATTTTTTATTGAAACTCTGTTCATCCATTCTCCTTTCCCCCTCACCATCTTGTACCAGAATCCCATCTCATTCTACCGAGAGAAGCTCAGGCTGGAGGGCAAAGACAACCTACCCGAGATCAAGATCACAGAGGATGAGAGCTGATCCCGATCAAACAACTCTTATATGAACATTGAAATCCTACCTGGATACAGAAGAAGAAGAAGATGATGATAATGGTGATGATGGCGATGGTGATGATGAAGCATGACAGGAGACGGTGTGAAAGGGTCTGATGGTGGGCACTTTGTCAGCCGTGCCGAATGGATAGGAGGACATGCCAGGGGTAGTTGGGCAGAAAGATTTATAATATTTTGTTTTTTATGATTTTTGTATGGTTTTTAAATCAATGGTCCTGTTTTGAGATTTATTTATTGTATTTTGATTTGACAGTTGCAGTACTTGGGAGGTTTCCCTTTCCACGGCATATCAATTGTAATGTATTCTAATGCGTTTAAATTGTCATGTGGTTGTGATTCATGAGCAGTTATGCTCCAGTCACACCAACGAGACAGACACCGGACTGACAACGGACCAAGCCATCTGTTTGGAGCCAAAAGGGCGCTAACTCTTTGTAAAATGATATGAATTAATGCCCTTCCGGCTCCAAACAGACAAAACTAAAGGTTATGTTACCCCGATTAGCCAAGAATTTGTCCGTTAGGAGTCTGTATGGAGACGGTTCGGAGATGCAACTCTGGTACTTTTATTACCCAAAGACATGGTTATGCTATGGTGAGTTTAGATGGATGTGCATGGGACTTGGTGTCTTCTTGATCTAAATGTGTATGATTGAGAGGTTGGCGATTGTTGCAATTTGAGATGCTGAGAAAGACACAGGATCTTCCCTTTCAAATCTCACTGCTGTATTGATAGAACATCATCCCCTCGATGTGGTCACATCCTTAGAAAATAAATGAACTGTGTTAAATCCACATTTGTAACAGAAGTGTAATATAAGAAGGCATTATATATTGTGAAATTAAACCTAAACACCATGTAATTGATAATATGATTACTGTAAAAGCAGTTATTTTCTTGCAAGTGGATTTACCTACAGAGTATAAAAAAAAACAGAGAACATATATATGGGTGTTTGTAATTTATGCTACTTATGAGTAATAACATTTAAAGATATGTCTTTTTATGTCTTCTAATAAATTTCACTACTGAGCATTGCAACTTTGTTTAATATCAGAATGTAATTTTACCTCTTTTATATACTGATATTCCCAATGTATAGATTTGCCTACTCATAGTTCATATGAAGTACTAGTTTTACATCGACTGTTTGGACCCAGTAGGACGTGAATTCTTTCTTTAATAAAAAAAACTAATGCTCTTCTTGCATTCATTATCACAAGCCCATATAGAAGCTGACTTGCCTTCCGTCTTCCAGGCTTTTCCACTAAAGAATTTAATTGTTGTTCTTTATCAATATGTAAAGGGGACCAATATGTAAGGATTCTATTCTTGCATTCCATATACCTGTACAACAAATCAGAAACCATATGCCCTACCTTGATGAAATATTTTTTTACTGAAATCATTGAAGACCTATATACAACATTAGTTGGTTGAAAGAAAAGTTTTGTCAAGGATTTCCACCATATGTATTCTTTCAAGAGAACAAGAGCCTTATATATGGGCTGATTTGCTCTGTTTAATTGCTTCCTAAGTCTACTTCAATTATTATCTTCTTGGTCATATTATGTAATATGATGGACCATGCAAAATTGTATTGTATAATAGATTTTTGCAAGATGTGTATTTCTCAATCATTTTAATTCACTGGTAACTTGTTTCTTGTATTCCAAAGAAATTCATATCTGTAACATTCAAGATATTATGTGAGTGAACTTCTTTTTCTTCTTTACTTGAAGAATAAACATATACTCTGGAAATATGATTACAGTGGAACCTCATTATTACAAACTCTCTGGGACCAAGAAAGTTACCATGTTAGATTAAGCCTTGTTATATCAGCTACTAATAATAGAATACAAAGAATTGGGACTAGCAACATTACCATGTTAAAGTTAAAGACGCATGATATGTACTTTGACCTGTGTTTCATTGACAAATGAATTAATTGGTGTAGTTATTGATCTACGTAATCTATGTATTCTACAAACATAACTTTCATGAGATTATTCCACAAAATTAATATACATGTGCAATGTATATTTATTGACTTTTACCTCTCTGTAAGCTTTCGTATTCTGTCTTAAGTGAATATTATTTATATGTTTTTAATTCTTAATGCCCAATACCCCTCTGAAAGTGCATCTAAAGCATATTTTCTCCCCATTAATGAATCAGTAGAAGAATGTTGCACAATGGCTGTGCACTGTCCTAAGCAAGTGTTTTGGTGATAGGTGCCCCCCCCCCCCTTGAATTCCTGTTACAGTTTTGTATATCATTGAAGTAAATATATGAATTTGAAATGTAGTTTGTCAATGATAGCATTATTAGATATGATTAGTGATATGCTTTCTTTGTCAGTACGTGGATTGTGCAGTATTTCTGTATTGCATCACTTATAGTCATATTTCGACAAATTAAATTTATCAAAGATGAGACTTTAATCATTTTGTCACTTCATGATTTGTGTGTATTTTCTAAAAAATTATATATATGTGTAATAAAAAGTATAATACACTGTATGTAATGTATTACAATTTATAATTCATATAGGCGGATAAAACATATAGTTCTCTGCTTTAGAACTTTAAAATTATAACGATTTGTTACAGGGGGATTCATTTCAATAATCTTTTTCAATGGTGGATTTGCTTACTTGGAAATTAGCTATTGCTATAATTGCAAATTTGTGCAAGCTTTAAGTAGAGACTTGCATGATATATAATATCAGTAATAATAAAAGTTGGTTTGTTTACCCAGGTTAGCATCGGTTATTTTTACCCCAGTAATTTCCAGGTAAACATTTACACATGTGGATTAATGTCTTGCCAAAAGACGTTAGTGACCGTTATAGTGCCATGCTGAGATTTGAACCTTTAACCCTTAGATTGAGAGTGGAGTGAATGTAGCGAGTTATAGTGAACACAGTTCACATCAGTAAGTTCATAGTCGCTCGATTTGGGTTCACCAAACTTTTCTCTTATCATAAGTCGACGTACTGGGTGCAAACAAAGCGAATGATAAATGGCATTGATTAATGAACTCTTATGGACAGTCATGCCAACAATGTTGCGTTCCCACGTATCAATGTTAAGAGTAATTATTATTGTCATACTTATCTGAGAGATAATGGCACAAGATCCAAGATCTATAAATGCTGAATGACTTTCAAAACAACTAACTTCAAGTTCAGGTTTTCTTGGGTGTCTGTGAAAATGTCAACTTGAGGTATGGGTGCAGGAACATATTTTCCACCAACATAATGTATACTTTACAGATAGTTGACTGGCTTGAAAAACAGGAAAGAAAGAAAGAAGGAAAGGAAAGGGTTCTAATGTATACATTTGCCGTCAAGGGTAAATGAAAAACATGATTTTTTTTAATTGTCAACACACTGGCATTTCGACAGATACCTGGAGTGGGTGTCCCAGATAACGTAATGTATTATAACCCATTGCTACGAGATTGTGCATGTGCGCTCACGTATGCACAAACTTTTTTAAATGAAGACTTTGTACCATAAATAAATTATAGTGTTTTATTGATAGGTATTGTTGCGTGTTTTGTTCCTCAATCACGGGTATGATATGCGACGTGTTTATGACGTTATTATACCCGAGTTGACCCGAAAATACTATTTTATCTATTCTATGATAACAAAACACGCACCTCTATTCTAATTTTAGAGCACAGGGTTAAGAATGAATTATTTCACTCCGAACGTTCCTCTGAATAGAAGTTAATGTAGTTGATATAATCTGATTGGTAATGAAACTACTTTTTAATTTCGATGTAACGCCCTTTAAGAAAGTTTAATGACCGCCTTAAAGGAAGATATTTTAGTTCCGGTGAGGAGTGTAAAGATAACACTAATGTTTATCATGTCAAAGCAACTTGTCATGTTAAAAGAATAGAAATAATATCTAGCCTAGTCCATTCTCTTATCTCTTTTTTTTTTTCTTCTGTTAAATCTGTGATAGTGTTCATGTAAGTTTCTGTCCAAAATCTCGGAATTGTCGCTGAAGTTAAGATTGATGTGCCGGGAGGAAAAGCGGCATATTTTGACAAAGATGGAGAAGAAGAAAGAGAAGAAGTAGGCGAAAGAAAGAAAGAAGAAGCAGAAGTAGGAGAAAGAAGGAGGAAGAAGAAGAAAAAGAAGAAGAAGTAGGCGAAAGAAAGAAAGACAGAAGAAAACGAAGTGACGCAATTCGAGACTGATTGAAAGCAACATTCGTGCCTGTATAATATTGTGATTAAAAGTGTTGCTGTAGCACGTACGCATTGCCTCTCTTTGGATCTAACCTTGTACTTTCGCAGAACAAACAAGATACGAGTATATATATTTATCTTAGGATTGTAAATACGGCAAGAAAGCATGCCATGTACTCGTATATATTGCATTGCTTTCTGTAAAGCCAAGATTCAACGTTTGCGATATTAAAGACACATTTCTATTTTCTGAACTTGTTTGTCGATGCATCTTGAATTATAGTGACTCTTGCCATTTTCTATCTAATCACGGTCGAAATGGAGAATGGATTTCACGTCACTTCAACTGACAGGGCCGGTAAGTGTGCCGAATTTTAAGGACTCCCTTACTAACGAGTTTTCGGGAAAATATATGTTTAAGTTTTCTTTGAAATTTAAGCCTAGAGTAGAATCAGCACTATTCTAGATAGACATTGGTGTACAATTAAACTTGCTGTGATGTTTTATCAGTTTATGGAAATCTTTTGACAAAGATTATGTTCTCATTCTAAAATTATGAAAGTAAAGAACATCCGTTGACAATCTGACAATCTGATGACCAGCTTGAACCTTGTCGGCAAATTGAGAAATAGGGATGTGAAGACTCGGGGGGGGGGTGGACCGTGGGGTAAACTTTTCAGCTATATTCAGGGGCGGATCTAGGGGCTTTCGGCGGTTTAGATCCGCCCCTGATGTTGTCTGACAATTTGGTTTGACAATCCCCCTCCACCTTTCCCCTCCCCTTCCCCTACTCTACTACTTCCCCTACTCATCTCCTTCCCTTCCCTCCCCTTCCCCTTCTCTTCCCCTTCTCCTCCCCAGTTCAAAGTGGTATGCCGATGCCCCAGTTTTTAAGTCTTTTCTTGCTACTGTTTAGAGAACACTCGGACACAGGTCAAGAAGCTGTTTACCCCGGGTCCTCTGTGTGTCAGCCTAACAACCAAAGAAGCAATGCTTCAAGATATAGGCTCAAGAGACCAGACATTCATCAACATTCTCCAGTCAGTACGAGACAGTCTACTTCAAATTGCAGGTAATGATACAAGATAAACCTAAAAGGCAGAAGCATGCAGGGGCGGGGCGCGGAAAATTTGGAATATTGGAGGGGGGTCACTCCCCCGCGTTTTGAGTAACCATCACCTAAGAGATATTCACGTAGAAGTGTATGTCCAACTGTCAAATGACTTGCATTTCTTTAGTATTTTATGTTATAAATAAGCATATCACGTGATAATAATATTTCGGTGAAAAATGGTCCCAATAACGTCCGATGTATCACGATCCTTCCAATTTTTTACCCTGAGGTATACCTCACTAAAATATGTTGTATTAAAGCCTCCATTGACGAAATCATGTTCGTACTTTTGTGATCACGAACATGTTTTCAAATATTGAGGGTAGCCTAATGTCCCGTTACTAATTGATACAGGAAATAACGCGTTTAATATCCCAATGCGAACTTACTTTTGTGGAAATTGTTAACGTGCTTATTTTACAATGACAAACAAGATAATAGTTAACATACCTCTAGCGCATCATAATGTTGCCATCTCTATGCGCTTTTCGCCATCTGCCGACACACTTAGTAATAGTCTGTCCATAATCCCTTTGTGCCTATCAACTTAACTGCATAATTATTTTTATGACGATCATAATTATAATGCCTCAGGATGTTTTGACCAACTTTCTGGTAACATTAAAAATGACAATGGGTGCCCTTTGACCTTATTTCACATAATTATTAAACATCACTGTCTAATTGACCGGGAAATGTAACATTATTATACGTTCATGCGAACCCATTTTTTCCCCGGAAAATCTTGTAAGCAGCAAATACTGTTAATGAGTTTGAATGAGTCATAAATGTATCCTGTTTTTTAATACCATCAGCGTTACACCATTGTACGTAGCTCTCAGCATAATGCACTTCCCGCTCTACATGGGCCTGTATCTTGTGTATCTTTAAAGCATCCACGATTTCGTATATAGGTACTACCAACATAATCTGCAAATTTAATGATATAGTCAAACCTGGCTATATTGAAGCCAACAGAGAGAAACATACAAAGTGGCTGATGTATAGACAGGTCCTATATATACAGAACAGAGAACACATTTCTAAGTTCTCGGCGAGACAAAATGCATAGCAACTATATAATATAGACATGCAGGTGGCCTTTATAGAAAGGTGGCCAGCCACGAATACAGGTTTGACTGACGTCATAATTCGCTGATGAATTTCGCTAATGTGAACGATGAATTACTTTGCATCAAATATCATTGTTCTTCTTCTTTTCATTTATATAAGGTGTATCAAAAGAAACACACACTTGCGTGCTCATGCAAGGCAGTGGTACATTCAGCATAGAGGCCGCTCTCACAACCAGTATTCCTCGGGAAAACCCTCGAGTAAGTTTTACAAACTGAGGGCTTAAGGCCACCCTTTATTTGTAAAGAGAGGTATCAATTTGGTTCTTTTCTCAAATGTGGTAAAATAATATTAAAAATTATTTGCCGGCAGTCTATTTAGAATATTAACCGTTTATGAAACATAGAATTTAGACGGTTTGTATAGAGAATACGGGTTTTCAGACCAAAAATAATATGCAATGACACCGCAATGCAAAATGAGCAGCTAGTCCATCCACTTGAAAAATACCAATAGGGTCCTCAAATATAACAAGACAAAACTGCCGAATGTATGGACTGTATTTTTAAAATATCGTCAACCAATTCAACTTTGGCGGCAGAAATCGTGGAACTGGGCGTTGCCCCTACTTCCGTTTAGCCCTGTAGAAACAAAATACACCCCTGAAATAAGGGGAGGGAGCTTTTTCATTGTCTATCTATTATTATTTTGATAATATATATTATCATTATTATTATTGTCATTATTATTTATATAATTATTTTTTTGTTGTTGTTATTGTTTTTATTGTTATTATAACCATTATTGCTATCATTTTTTGTTTAAACCGCAAGGTCCTACTTCTGGTCAACGGCGCATATGGTATGCGCATGGCCAAGGCCGTCAGCCTCCTTGGGATTCCCGAGACCAGCTTGGAAGTGATGACCTTTCCCGAATATCAGAAAGTGGATCCCTTCCGGGTGGAGGAGAGGCTGAAGGACGAGAGAGGATGGACGAATGTTGGAATCGTTCACAGTGAAACAACCTCAGGAGTGATCAACCCCATTGGTGCTGTTGGAAATCTCGTCAAACAGTGTTGTCCGAGTATGAAGATCTTCAAACGGACTTATTAACTCACTTACGATACGTTCTTTATAACACACATGTATACTTGATATATAGAAGTTTCAGAAGATCAATGAAGATCAATAACAAAATCAGTAACAAAATTCATACTTAACCCTCGGCGTATGGGAATAATCGGATGGTCGGGGCGGCATTGGGCTGACGTTTTTTGCCTATGCGCTCTTGTACATCGTTAACATTTCAATCATCGTCACTATTCACATTTCATTTTGGCAGTTTCGTGTATATTGGTAATATTTTCTATTAATGTAATTGTATTTATTTCATGCAATATATACATGAATCACTTTGATTTACTCAAAACTTATTTTCATGATTTTCTTTCCAATGTCTTCCATCGCTAAAGATGCAGCCTACATCGTCGATGCCATGAGTAGCTTTGGAGCAATACCGATCGAGTTTGAAGCTTCGAGTATTGACTTCTTGATAAGTTCTGCCAACAAGTGCTTAGAGGGCGTCCCTGGCTTTGGATTCACCATCGCCAAAATCGAGACACTGAAGAAGTGCCAAGGTATATGATGATTATAAGGCTACAAAGACATGATTTTGTTCATCTGTGTTGAAGGCGAGTGTGTGTGTGCGTGTGTGTGTGTGTGTGTGTGTGTGTGAGTGTGTAGGCGGGGGCGGGTGGGGGTGTCCTCATGAAAATTATCTCGGGGTCCCATCTGCCTTCCCGAACTTGCTCGGGGGAGGCTGGGTAGATGAAACAAAATCCAGACATAAATTTCTCTTTTCCTCTTTACTTGCCTATTTTTAACACTCAGATGTTCTTATTGAGGGAGCTGCGCCGTTTCATCCCTTTGTTTGGCCTATGGGCCAAATATTTGTTCCCTCCCATTTTTGTTTCGTGTTTGATATCTAGATTAGTACAAAAATAGTATTTTGTGTGTGTTCTTATAACGTTTTCGGAGATATCTTGTTCAAATTATTTCATTTTTTCCGTCTGTGGAAGTTGTGGACTTCAAAATAATGAAGAGGTCTGAGGTTCTAAACCAATATAATGGCTTTACAAGCATTGCTAGCTCACCTACACTTGTATGCAGGGGCGTCGCTAGACCTTTTTCAGTGGGGGGTGTAGAGGCCAACGATTACCCCCAAAACTAGCCACCAATTACCGACAAAATTAAATGTCCAATATCTACACATTTAACCCTATAAACCCGGGGCCGAAGGCTAAATTTGTTTTCCTATGGACTATCTGTAGTACTAGCGTATGCGCAAATGGTCAATTTTCCACGACGATACAAAAATACGAATTATTTCGTCAACTTAGTCAGCATTCATAGCTATATATTTTAATGCAGACGCGGAGCTATTTTAGTGAGCAAGCGAAGCGCACACATTAAGGGGCTGTGGGTGATAGGCCTCCGCGCAAAGGAAAAGAAGACGATTTATTGTACCGTTCTCGACTGTTAATCCTTGTCTGAATGAACTTTACCCCCCTCCCGCGGGAAGCGCGAAAGCTTTGACGTTTCATTATAAGACTGTTAATCCTTGTCTGAATTCAGTTTCTCCCCCTCCCGCGCGAAGCGCGGAAGCTTTGGCGTTTAATTAAATGAAAGTAGACGATTCGTTGAACCGTGCTCGACTCTTAATCCTTGTCTGAATGCAGTTTCTCCCCCTCCCCCCGGGCGAAGCGCAGAAGCTTTGACGTTTCATTAAATTATGAGAAAAAGCAGACGATTCGTTGTACCGTTTTCGACTCTTAATAAGCCCTAATTGTCTGAATTCAGTTTTCCCTTTTAGCGCGAAAACTTTGACGTTTCCTTAAATTATTAGAGAAAGAAGACGATTCGTTGTATCGTTCTCGCCTCTTCTAAGTTTTCCCCTTCGCGCGAAGCGCGGAATTTTTTGCGTTTCATCACAATATAGAGAAAGGAAGACGATTCGTCGTACCGTTTTCGACTCTTAATAAGCCCTATTTGTATGAATTCAGTTTCCCTCTCTCGCGCGAAGCGCGGAAGCTCTAACGTTTCATTAAATTATTAGAGAAAGAAGAGGATTCGTTGTACCGTTTTCGACTCTTAATAAGCCCTATATGTATGAATTCAGTTTCCCCCTCTCGCGCAAAGCGCGGAAGCTTTGACGTTTCCTTAAATTATTGGAGAAAGAAGACGATTCGTTGTACCGTTCTCGACTCGTCTAAATGAAGTTTTCTCCTTCCGGGCGAAGCGCGGAATTTATGGCGTTTCATCACAATATAGAGAAAGGAAGACGATTCGTCGTACCGTTGTTGACTCTTAAACCTTGTTTGAATTTAGTTTCCCAAATTTTTTTAAAATTCTGATTTCTTTAGCTGATATTTTAGGAAAGTGAAACTTCGAGAAAATACAAGTATTGTAGTTGTAGTCGCTCTCGAAGTCGTCACAGCGGATACAAAATCACAGTTCGTAGCGGGAAAAAACTTGTCGGCCGACCGACAATATACATCTTACCGACTTCAAACTTCTGCATTGATATAGTACACGAGGGTCGGGCAAGAATACCGACACAGCTGACCCGACACAGCAACATATTTACCCGTGTCTTTCTTGCTTCCTCGACGAGACGACTCCACTCAACAACCCCCTTCTCTCTTTTACTCCCACTCCTCCTCTCTCAGGCTCTTACCTCCCCCTTCTCTCCTCTCTTTCACCCCCGTTTCTTTTCTTTACCTTTTACTCTTTTTTCCCTTTTCTTTCTTCTTTTTTTTTCTTTTCCTTTCTTTCCTCTCCTCCCTCTTTTTCTTTCTTTCCTTTCTTTTCCTTTCTTTCCTTTTTTTCCTTTCTTTCTTTTCTTTTCCTTTTCTTTTTTCTTTTCTTTCCCATTCCCTCTCTTTTTTCCCCTCCCCCTTTTCTCTTTTTTTCCCGCCGGCAGCGCAATTTTACCGACAATATCCTGACAAGTGGGGGGGGGGGGTGCGACACCCCCCCCCCCAACCCCCCCCCCCCCCCCCTTGGCGACGCCCCTGCTTGTATGTGCTTTATTGGTGCGTATAGTGTACCACTATAATACTCGTATTAATCTCTTACTGGCCGCATCCTTTTCTCCTCGATCGCAGGTAACTCAAGAAGTCTCAGTCTGGACCTCTATGACCAATGGCAAGGATTGGAAAAGAACTGCCAGTTTCGATTCACCCCTCCCACCCATACCATCCTAGCCTTTCACCAGGCTCTTAAAGAACTTGACGCCGAAGGAGGGGTCGTGGCAAGAGCGAAAAGGTACGACTATACTCTCAATTGTTTTCCTTCCTTGGAGTTTTCTTCCTATTTATCACTTCTCTTAAAATCCTCCATTTTTCTGTCTGAATTCTGTGGGTTCAACGCTCCTTGGATGATAAAATATCTTCGTTTGCATAATGGTCTCTTTGACTCTTACTTAACAAGATGAAGTATTTTGTCATAACGTAAATTATCTTACCCTTTCCATTTGTCTTTTAATCACTGTAATGTTATATATTTTAATAAAGATAGCCTAATCCACCCCCTATTGATTATATATTTAGTTATTAACAGTAATCGATATGTTAACCCTTTCTTAATAGTCATCTTTTTGACCCAGTCGACCTCCTTGTTCATGAGCCACTTATCTTTGTAGCATGTGCGACCCGTATGTCAATCAACCATGTTCTGCCTGTTTCTGATCAGTTCTGGTCATTGCCACTGTTTATATCGCTCTCCATTCAGCTTTTCCTATATATTAGATGTTAAAGTGAACTAATGTTTTATCAGGTCGTCTTTCCTTCCTACTTCGAAGTCAAACCATTTCGTTTAACATCACTCGGGTCTCGGAGGCAGTGTCCAAAAAATCGGAGATGTTGCTTTTTACTTTTACCAGTAGTTTTTTAACAGTTGATGTTCTGATCTTTGTGCTTTTTCATTAGATACACGACTTGTCCAATTTATTTTGATTATTAATCACTCCCCTTCTTGTCTTTCTTTCTTTTTAAGTAGCCTGTTTTGATACATACTTTATTACCTGCCGTAGATAGCACATGACGGTTTCGTTGCCATGGTAACTTCGGATTTTGTATATTGACCTTTATTTGTTTTAATACACCCACTCTCCCCCCTTCTCTTTCTCTCTCTCTCTCTCCCTCCCTCTTACTCCCAGATACAAGGAGAATCGTCGAATCTTACGGGAGGGGATGAAGGGGTTTGGTTTTCGAGAGTTTTTGGATGATACTCACGAGGGTTACATCATCACATCCTTCTACTATCCGGACCATCCCAACTTTGATTTTACCCAGATGTACGAGCGGCTGAGCAAATTGGGTAAGTATCTATAAAGTCTGAACTATTCTCCCCCCCCCCCTACTTTGCGCTTTGTTGTCTATCAGAATCTGCTATTTTATTATCACTTTATTCATTAACATTCTCCCCTTTCTCTCCCCGTATCCTCTCTATCTCTCCTCCCTCACCCATTCCTCCTTCCTTCCCCCTTTCATTCTTCCTCCCCTCCTTCCTTCCCTCTTTCATTCTCCCCCCCCCCTTCTTCTCCCGCCCCCCTCTCTCTCTCTCTCTCTCTCTCTCTCTCTCTCTCTCTCTCTCCCTCTCTTTATCTATCTGTCTATCTTTCTCTCTATCTATTGCTCCTGAGGTAAACAAAATAATGTATATTGTTGTGCTTATTAAAGGCAACGAAGACACTAAATATCAGGGCGGATCGAATTCAGTGCTTATATAAACGGTGGAGGGGTTTGATCGAGAAGGCATTCTTCTGATGTTGGAGATTATCAAATCAATTATAAGCATTACCGTAGGATGAAAATCATTTTTTGAATGAATATGATTATGTCAATGTTATCAATCTCTATCAATCTTTAATTGATTTCTAATCTCCATATTTATCATGATTTCCGCAGGTTTGGTCATCTACCCTGGTAAAGTGACGAAAGCAAAATGTTTTCGTATTGGAAACATCGGCCATCTTTTCCCCGATGACATGCGCCTTCTGTTGTCTGGTATCCGTCAAGTATTCGGGGACATGGGGATTCCACTGCCCCTTAATGATGTCACCTTTGACTGACTAACCAACACCATATAGCAGCTTATTAAAAAAAATGAATTTGCACAGCAACATAATGATGAATGATTTTTAAGCAAGACAAGGTCATCTGCCAAGCAGACGATTATAAAGCTGTGTTACAGGGGTGGGGCAGGGGGCGATTGCCCCTACGAATAGCCCAGCATATACTCCCGAAAGAATATTGCCAAAACGATCGTAAAGAGTTTGAGAAATCAACTTAAGGGTGATTGCAATATAATGGTCAGCTGGACACAATACTCTGTCATGTCGGTGTTTCATTCCCTACCGGTTTTACTACACAGTAAAATCGGCAAACCGTATCGAAAACGATAAACATCGTCATCAACCAACTGTCAATAGCACTGTGCGTCACCTATTAAAATAAGTGAACAATGATAATGGCATAATACATAATCCGAACATGATTTCTTGATAGCCTTGCGATCGTACATGTTAAATTTGAAAATAATATTATTGGTGTGTGATTTATATACATTATTGAGCGGGAGACGTACAAAAAGATGAATTGGAAAGGTAAACCATTCGTGTTGTTCAACACATTTAATCCAAAATCGGTGGTATGTTCATATAAGTTTTATTATTTGGATATATTTATTTAGAGACTAATCTCAATCCAGTATTTTCATACTTCTACACCGTTACGTCTTCTTAAACAGGAGTATGTTTTGTATTTCATTGTATTTTGTTTTGTCACAGTTTTTTTTAACATACTTGATTAATTTGTACAATAAATTATTGAACTTGTATTATTGTGCAAAATGAAATGGGCTTGTGAGCTATAAGTGAAACTAAAATAAAATGAAACGTACCATGTAACAAAATCAGGTGACTGTATCATCGACGTTGAGGGTAGGGTCGAGTTACTGTGCCCCTCATAAAGTGCATTACATTTCGACTCATATTGAGTTTCTATCGGCATTAATTTTAGTGTGGTTTTAAAAGAAACGACCACCCCCTTAAATATATCCATCATTAGTGCATTATGAAGAATGTTAGATATAACTCACATTGAGTTCACATTTCTCACATCAGGCGTATCCTATAGTATTTTTGATAAAAATATCATTATTGTTTTTCTTCTTTTTTGGTTCTTCTTTTTTTAATTTTCAAAACTATTTGAATACACCAAGAAGTATAAAGCACGACACTGATTATTGTGCAATTCTTCGTCACCAGTGTAAATGTTTCAATTCGATTGAATTTGATGTAACTTCTTTATGTATTGTATGCCACTATCTTCAATAAAGATTCTTATATTCATTATACACCATAAACATTACCAACAATAGAGTCAGTATGATTTCGTATGTGTCAGTAGATAATCTTGATGGTTTTTAATGAATGCGATATTGATTTGAACTGAACCCCAAAACCAAGGAAGAGTGTTCTGTTGATCTAAATTCACAATTATCTCATTTAATCAAACGTCTTTATAATATGTGTCTTCATATTACGCAGACAATGTCTCGAAAATATTTCTAGCCACTAAATAACCTCATTTCAATAACTAGTAAGATCGTATTTTTATGATATATATATATATAGTCAGGTTCTGTTTGATTTTGTTGTCCTTTCTGGAAAACATTGTTCAGAGTAAAGAACAATGATTACTCGATGTTCTTTCTCTTGAAATTCTCATCACATCCATGAAGAATGGTCGATATCTCTGAATAATCTTTGTCCTCTATTTCCGTCCCGAAGACGTTTTTTGTTTTTATCTTTCTCAACCTCGAGCTTCTTTATGAACGACTGTATCCATGAGTCTAATATGGTCGTCGCTTGGTAACGGATGAAGCCGTCTGCGAATGGTCCGCCGTGCGCCCCTCTCCCGGTCTCTGTGTCCTATTCACCCCAAACAATTACCCATGCCGTGCCGTTCTTCTCCCCCACGCAGCTGAAGTCGCTTATCTACCCCCACTAGAGCAGAATCGCAACTATATCCAAAGTGGGACTCACTCACGTTGACAGTCATACAGTCCAGAATTTGATCAAAATAAATTTACTGGTTGATTGTGATCTGTAAACTTGCTATCAAATTTGACAAGTTTATTTATTTTTAGTGTTTGCAGAGATAATCTGACCTCTTTTGATTCTTCGAGATTTAGCGTGGTAGGAAAAGTTTGCCAAGATGACGACTGGAATGGCAATACCGCGAGTGAAACTTCAGAATACCAACCCTCTAACCCTGGACGAAAGGTAAGACTGTCAATTTATATATTTAAAAAATAGATTAACAATCGTTATAGATCCCTTTTGTAATGTTGATAAAATATAATACTATAACACATTTCTATGGCGCTTGATATAAGTTTTGAAGCGCTTTACACAGTAATTTGTTTTAAATATATGATAGTCCTGCATGTGGTGAAATAATAACGATATCAATTACATATTTACCACTATCATGTTTACACAACAGAGGAATCATCATTACTGACAATTAACATCTCCTACAAAACTAATATCATTTTTGTCCTTGATACATTTGTATGTGTGTATGGTCAAGTAGTATAAGATTGTGACATTGTATTCGTGGATTTCTATCTTGTTCACATTGAAGTTACGGAAAATCAACCATCTATAAAGATTTAGTTCAAGAAATTCCGTTTGCAGAGTAAAAACATAAATACCACAACGAAATCATACTTCAAACGAAAACAATTTACAACCATAAACTCAAATACTTGGGGTATATCAAATACAACTAGACATCAAATGATTTGGAGGCAAGTCTGTTCGGTATGAATTCAATATCCCGTATATTTTTCTTCAAACCCATTGATATTTATACTTGCAAGACAGAATTTAAATACATTTAAAGTAAGGTTCTTTAAATCATCGCGGTAGCCTTCTCAGCAGCTTTGCCGCTGTGTATTGCAAACTTTAAAAGATTTTAGGAAGCTAACATAAATTGTTGATTTCGGCAAATCTGAAAATCAAAGAGAAGCTGCCAATGTCCAAGTTACTGCTGACCAATACAACTGGGTCTCTACAGCAATTATAAGAAAATATGACTAGCTGACCAGTTTTACTTTTATTTCTTTTTACTGAAATGATTACGTGGATATCAAATAGAAATGCAGTCGTTCAGAATGACATTTTGAAAAGCACGTAACTATAAAATATAGTACAATAATAATTTTTTTTTTTAAATTAATGATTCCATCTTTACTCATGATCGTTTATACTTTGACGTAGTTAACACGAAAACTTGTCATCATTATTCACCTCCACAGTGCATAGGCGCAAAGCTGACCTATTCCGATGATTTCATAAACCATGTAGAATCATGATAGCTATCATGTCTCACAACCTTTAAGAAAATGTCTCACGAAACGAGGTGCATGTGGAAAAAAAGGTTATACGCGGTCCAAAACAGGAAATTGGATTTCTAAAATATTGAGTTATCAAAGTGTGCACAATTTTATTGAGCAAGCTAGATAGCAGGGTTGCGTAATGGATTATACTTTCTTTCCATCCTGTTAATATGTGACATGAATTCCTCTCTAAGAAGACGATTGATATAGGTATTCACCTCATAGTAAGATTCGTGACACCAATGACTTAAAGGCACACTGTCCTACTTGTAGCTACTTGCTCCCTCTATATAGAAAACTTCCCCAATCGGTGCCTGTTGGTCCCCCATGATCCTCTTTTTCTTATGTTAAATGAGAGCTGAGTTAATGAGATAGCCACCTGTCACAGTGACCTCGCTGACTCGCTGGGCGGTCTAATCCCTTCTTGCTGAAGTAGTAAAGCCTACCTTTAAATGTTTAATAAATAACCAGTAAATGACGCTAAATACAAATTTAAAACCCTTTCATTAAAAGCCAAATCATAAAGTGTATAGTGATAGGATTCCATCTGCTTATAAGCGACTGAATGTTTAACTTTGCATTTAAACATATTTTGCAAGCACGGAATTATCATATTTATTTAATTCCGTTTTGATCGGTTGTCAATTCTGATGAAAGATGCTTTTGGAATGGCAAAATATGATATTCTCAAATACACTAACGGAATTTACAACACACCTTATAAAATGATAAGTGTCACCGTGAATTAAATATATATTTATTTGTGTATTTATCTCACACAATATTTTAGCCGGCTTAATCCTCTTTTTCTGATGCATATGGTTTTTGCTATTTTTATTGGGCAAACGACAGTTAGCAGGTATCCATTTAAGAAAATACCAACTTGAGACAATTATCGTAATTCAAAAATCAAATTTCACGCGCTAACTTTTTAAGATAAGTAAAAATGTGTTTTCTCCATGTATCCCCTTGCAAAATGTACCCCATTTAATCCGGCCCCCTTCTCGCGTCGCTAACGATACACATCCATCGATTCCCCCCTCTCCTTTGTATATTTTCCGGCCTGAACACTTAAACATAATACAGAGTCAGTGGGGCATGCTAAGAATTTATGTCTATAGATTCCTTTGAAAGGCGGACAGTTTGATAATAATGAGAAGAATGGTGGTCAGTGACGGATAAGACTACTTCTCATTCTCACTCGATATGTTGTTAGTCTGTAAAGGTATGAGGGAGACTAAAGAATTAGTGCAGCGGTTTAGCAAGAAAATTGTGCACTTTTTGACAAAAGCATGAAACTTCTAGCATAGTTAGTTTAGACCATAAGATTTATTTTCAGATGTGGAGGGAAGTCAGATTTGACCTCTGATGACCCTGAGAGGTAAAATCCAAAATGGCCGCCAGTCCGTATGGTCTAATGTACAAACACGCTTAACTTTTGAACCAAATAGTCCAGAAAAACGTTTAAGGTGTCATTTCCAACTAAATTGGGGATGCCAATTCATTTGGGAATACTTTTGAGATCGCCAGAACTCAGGGTTTTGCATTTAGGTCAAGGTCAAGGTCAAAATTGACTTAAAATAGCAAGTTTTGAATGGTTACAAATGAGATTTGTCATTTGTTCTCAAATTTCTTTAGGAATGGTTCCCCTGCATAGTCCTCCACCTTAATCCTTTTCAGGTAGTTTATTTAACATTTTGTTTTGACCTCTGATGACCCTGAAAGGTCAAATCCAAAATGGCCGCCAGTCCGCATGGTCTAATGTACAAACGCGGTAACTTTTGAACCAAATAGTCCAGAAAAACGTTTAAGGTGCCATTTCCAACTAAATTGGGGATGCCAATTCATTTGGTAATACTTTTGAGATCGCCAGAACTCAGGGTGTTGCATTTAGGTCAAGGTCAAGGTCAAAATTGACCAAATATAGCAAGTTTTGAATGGTTACTAAAGGTTAAATCCCCATTTTGTTCTCCCCTATGTTCTCACATGTATTAAGGAATGGTTCCCCTGCAGAGTCCTCCACCTTAACCCTTTTCAGTTAGTTTATTTCACAGTTTGATGTGACCTCCGATGACCATGAGAGGTCAAATCCAAAATGGCCGCCAGTCCGCATGGCCAATGTACAAACCTGTTAACTCTTGAACCAAATAGTCTAGAAAACGGCAAGGTGTCATTTCCAACTAACTTGGGGATGCCAATTCATTGACGCAATACTGAGATCGCCAGAACTCAGGGATTTGCAATAAGGTCAAGTTCAAGGTCATATTAGGCCAACAAAAGTGATGTTTTCTTTTTTTAAATAAACTTTGCCTCTATTTTGACACTTAAGGGGTCATTATTTAAAAATAAATAATAAAAGACCCGTGTACCGCCACTTTGACTATCCAGGGCCATATTTTATAGAGCTGCTTATCGGCTGGTTCTGTGCTTACGTATGAGTTTCTACTTTATAGCACTGCTAACCGTAAGCACACGAAAATGCATTAACCTTGCGCTGCTTACTGGACGAAAATTTATTTTGTAACAATGCAAATCCATTGTGAACGCACAAGGTGGACGCCTTGTTTTCTTGCTAACCAAATTTGTCTGCTACAGTTATAGCACGAAAATTTGATTACCGGTAAGCAGCTTTAAGAAATTGGGCCCAGAAGACCAAAAAAGCTATTCCAAATACGAACTAAAACCTGTTTATTACCCCATGAATTTAGCACTATCCACAACTTATGAATTATCCTAATGATAACGATCAAAATCTAACAGTCTCCAGAACAAGAGCACAGTTCAGTGCATCCTTCCTTGCAGCGACAGTGGATTATTCATGGCACAATTTTGATGCTTCCGGGAGAGTGATCCAAAGAGGCTGCCACCCAGTTGTTTCGTTTGTCCAGCCCAAGTCAGATGGCTCTGGCATCTCTGAATTCTTGGCCAATATCTGGTTTCAACAATTTCCTTGGTAGCAAGTGCGCTTGATGTGCTGCTTGAGTGCTGTCTGGGTTGGAGGAAAGTTCTCCAGGTTTCTAGACTTCTGTGCGAAGAGCTGTTTCCTGGCATCATTCACTACCATGCTCTCACTGGTTCGGTCGTATCAGCACCACAAATCGCTCTGGCAGTAACATTGATCCTTTACTGACCTCCCTAGGCATGCACAGGAGTTCACTGAATGAATCATTCACTTCTGGGAAAGACTTCTAAGTTTTTCCTCTTGATGCAGAAACAGTCTGACACCCGGTGAACGCATGAAAGATTGGGAGAGTCATACATTGTGTCGGACTCATGGTGGCAACCATCATGATTTTGTGAAAAGCTATGTACCGAAAGCTTGATCTGACACCAAAAGCGATCCACAGCATCAGGAACTGTCTTGCTGAATGAAGCCACAGCCAGTTCAACCGCATCAGTACCACCAGTACGTATGGTTACCCTTTTACGCCCATGGGGCAAGGCCTGCCAAGTGTGACTCAGCAGGAGAGCAGAGTACTCCACTTCCATATGTTGCATATTATACAGTTCCTTGCCCTGTGGTAGAGGAAGATGAACGACATGACATGAAATCCAACAATTCGGGTTTGTTCTCATTGACTCGAAAGAAGTCCTTCCAGCTTTCTGGCAGCACAGTAGAAAGAGCCACCCTTTTCCTGGTGCCCTTTCCTGCCTTATTGAGGCTTTCAGGCTAGCAGGAAAGTATACACCAGCTAGCCAAGGTCGATGCGGATGCTTTTCTCGAGTTGAGCAAAGATGTATGGGGCAAACACTCTTTCTCCATACTCTTGAAATGTTCTTGATGTTCCAGGATTGAGCATTTGAACCGCAGCTTCACCATCAATAATTATTGCTTGGGCCACAGGTGCACTATTGTTTTCGAGCAGATTTGATTCCAGGCACGAAGTAGATCTGCTTTAATTAACTCCAAACCGCATTTTCCTCCAGTTAACTAAGCTGGCGGGGCTGCCTGGTTTTCATGAGAGAAGAAATTGTCCATATCTCCATCCCTTGTCTGACACGAGATGTACATCCTCAAAAAGAGACCACAGTCCCTCTGAAGTGCTGCAAGCTGTGCCTATACTGTTTTAACATAACCTTCGCCGGCTGCCGACTGAAAATGGCAACTTGTTCGTATGAAGTGTTTGTGTGACAGGTGTCGTACACTGCCAATGACTAGTAGGTCTTGACTTTGTTCTAGAAATGGATTCCCCATCTCTTTCAGTACTGTCAGACGTTCCCATCCCTCAAGAATGCTGCCTGCACTCCAGGTTGCTGGTCATGGTGATGTTGTCTAATGTTAGCAGAACCGTTATTTTGCTTTATGGCCTGTTCCTCAAACTCTGTAGTGATCCTTTAAATTACTTAGCACCAAATAAAACACAAAGTAACTTAAAAAACATCTTACCAGTATTATTGAGCAGTAATGAAAAGGAGCAGTTTTCCTGACTTGAATTGAGTTTTTTGCCGTATACTGCCTATAGCTGCCCACTGACCATGCTATGCATATGGTCAGTTACAAGACAAATGGTTTGGTGCTATAATTAGTGAAACAAACTAACTGATAGGGATTACGATGGAGACTATGCAGGGGAACCACTCCTACAGAAATTTGAGAACATTATATAGGGGGACAAATAAATGGAAAAACTGTATGTAACCATTCAAAACTTGCTATTTTTTTCTTCAATTTTGACCTTGACCTTGACTTAATGCAAAGCCCTGAGTTCTGGCGTACTCAAAAGTATTCCCAAATGAATTGGAATCCCCAAGTCAGTTTGAAATGACACCTAAAACGTTTTTCTGGACTATTTGGTTCAAGAGTTATGCATGTTTGTACAATTATTAGACCATGCGGCGGACTGGCGGCCATTTTCTATTTGACCTCTCAGGGTCATCAGAGGTCAATTCAAAATGTAAAATAAACTAACTGAAATGGATTAAGGTGGGGGACTATGCAGGGGAACCATTCCTAAAGAAATTTGAGAACACAGGGGAGAACAAATTACAAATAAATGAGAATTTTTTTTTAACCATTCAAAACTTGCTTTGTTTTAGTCAATTTTGACCTTGACCTTGACCTAAATGCTAAGCTCTGAGTTCTTGCGATCTCAAAAGTATTACCAAATGAATTGGCATCCCCAAGTTAGTTGGAAATGACACCTTAAACGTTTTTCTGGACTATTTGGTTCAAAAGTTAAGCGTGTTTGTACATTAGACCGTGCGGACTGGCGGCCATTTTTTATTTGACCTCTCAGGGTCATCAGAGGTCAAATCAAAATGTTAAATAAACTAACTGAAAGGGATTAAGGTGGGGGAATATAAAGAGGGACCACTCCTAAAGAAATTTGAGAACACAGGGGAGAACAAATGACAAATAAATGGGAAAACTTTTTGTAACCATTCAAAACTTGCTATTTTTTAGTCAATTTCGACCTTGACCTTGACCTCAATGCAACACTCTGAGTTCTGGCGATCTCAAAAGTATTATCAATTGAATTGCCATCCCCAATTTAGTTGGAAATGACACCTTAAACGTTTTTCTGGACTATTTGGTTCAAAAGTTAAGCGTGTTTGTACATTAGACCATACGGACTGGCGGCCATTTTGGATTTGACCTCTCAGGGTCATCAGAGGTCAAATCTGACTTCCCTCCACATCTGAAAATAAATCTTATGGTCTAAACTAACTATGCTAGAAGTTTCATGCTTTTGTCAAAAAGTGCACAATTTTCATTATATTGGGAGCTTATCCGCTGTACTAAATCTATACCGTGAACACTAAAGATGTTTTGTTGATATTCGTAGACTCGCGGACAGTCGTCGCTTTGAGAAATTCAGTTTTTATGAAGTTTTGTAAATTTGATTGTAATTAGTTTGACAGCCTGTATTACATGTCGTCTCCATTTAACTTTCTTTGCCTATAGTCCGCTAAAATGAAAATGAAAATACTTTTAGAACATTGGACATTTTGATATGCTATAGAATGGGGATGAATTATCATTACTATTCATTTTATTATTATATTTTTTCCTTCTTCTCTGTCATCGTTGCCAAAATAGCAATGAGTTGTTGCCCTGGACTACACATGAATATGGACGATACAGCGAGTAATCAACAATAATGAACATGGTATGCCTGCATCGTGACGGCATTGGCAGAGACAATCATGCATGCGTGGTGCCAATATTAATTTGATCGCTTCCAATGAACATGAAAGTACTAATCTAATTTAGTTGATTAAGCATTGGAATAGAAACGATCTACTTCAAGGCGAATGTTTAGGCATCGGCGGATGTATTTTTTTTTTGAGGGGCCGGAGGGGGTCAGCCCAATAAAAATTAATAAGCAACGGTGACGACGACGACAAAAACAACAACAATTACAAAAATAAATGTTTGTACATGATAATATGTATTTTAATTTGACCCCTATGAAAAACAGATGTGCTGACTAGGGTGTTCCGCCCATAATTATGTAGAAATAAATATATAAAAACACAATCGTTATCTTACTCGTATCCATCGTTGGGTCTTATTAGCTACACCATGCACCCTTCAATCTCATATAATAAGTATGTCCTTATCTCTATCAAAGAGCACAATGTAGTTCAATATTGACAAGGTTCTTCATTTTATTTCATGAAGGAGACTTGACGCCGCCAATACTGTTTGTTCATGTCATCGAGCTATCATTAACTACCAAGCAATTTCTAATTTGACGAGAACCCTCACGATGAGGGGAGGGGGAACGGGTCCGGGGCATGTTTGTTTAGTTGTTGGTGGTGTTTTTTATATCATGCATACAGGAATTCACTGTCTGCACCCAAACATTTCGAGGGTTGATTCGATTCTATAAAAATAAAAAAAAGACTATAATTATGCATAAAAAAATACATCATCCGTGTTATTTACTCACGATAATGAAGGCCTAATCCTTATTGTTGTCTCTGTCTAGAACCCGTGACGACGAACTCTTTTTAGTGAAGATGTGATGTATAAAAAATACCACTATCAATAAAATTACTTTTGACAGGTTGTCGCTATGTCGGAAGTGCATGGGAAAGATTTCCAGGCCCTTTTTTTAAAAATATGATTACGTTCTTGAAATTTGGAATGTATAAATATATCATCCATCTAAATTAAACATTTAATTTTCTATTTTGTTGTTTCTTTTTCTAACAGATTGGCATATGGCGACATTCCACGTTGGATCGCAGAGGGTGTAGAGATCAGGTCCGTCAATATTCCACAGTCAAACTACGCAAAACAACTGAGAACGGTAAGAGAAAATGAAACATAAAAAGTGCGCTGGTCAATGCCGTGATTTTTGTTTTTATAAATTAAAGTTTTTTCATAAACCTTCACCTGTAAAGGATATAATGATTATGATTTACCCAGGGGCGGCGCCCAGGGGTAGGGGGCAGATGGGCGGCCGCCCTCCCTATCATTTTGAAAAAGGGAAGAGGAAGGGAAGGAGAAAGAGGAAAAGGAGAAGGAGAAGGAAAAGGAAAGGAAAAGAAGGAGAATAAAGGAAAAGAAGGAGAATAAAAGACAAGGAAGGGGACGAAAAGGAGAAAGGCCAGGAGAAAGAGAACTATAAAATGTAAAATATGACGTAAGGGAGGGCGGGGAGAGGGGAAAATAAAGATAGAGAAAGAAAGATTTTTTTTTAGACGCGTCATTATTACATTCACATTACCGGAAGTTCAAACATTGGTTTACGATGAAAAACCTTTTGCCAAGTGAAAGAAATCAAATTAATCCCCGTTGTATCTCCTAAACCTTATGGCTAATTGTTCAATGGAAACGACAAATTCATCTATAACAACCCTTATGAAAAATATGGTGACACCCCCCCCCCCCCCTGCCTTCTTGTTCCTGGTAGTTGAATATACGGAAAGTGCAACGTCTTATCTGTAAAATAAGACCAATTTCATGAGAATGAACAATTATAAAGGCAAAAACTGCCGATCGGAAAGACCGTTTGCACTTCTCATTACGTATGCAAGACACTCAAATTCTTGAATACGTGCTGAATAAAATAGAGGGTTTTCGCACCAGCTACGGTCTGACTGACATCCCCCTCACACACCCCCTTGCGTGGCGCACCCATTCGCCCCCTAACAAAATAACCTGGCGCCGCCCCTGGGTTTACCCCTCCCATAATTTGTCTCAACATTCTGTATGTGACTTTCACTCTCTCGATCACGTCTTTCCCTCCTACCCTTTCCTCTCCCCCATATAGTATAGAATGATAACCAACCTCTCCCTCTTGAGTATCTCTCCCTCGTCACATCTATATCCCCCTCTCTCTCTCTCTCTCTCTCTCTCTCTCTCTCTCTCTCTCTCTCTCTCATTCCCATTGTCCTTTATTTCTGTGAATATTTTTGAAATTAAAGCTCATACAGACGTCATTTTTATTGTGTGCTCTTTTCCCTTCATTTTACAGTTACCACCGCTTCATTCTGGGCACGGCTCTGGGATCATCAAGTATGGGGCGGCACCCCGTCAGGAATCCTACGTCAAACCTGTACCTCTCAGGACCCCATCGAAGGGAGGAGTAGGAGAAGGGTTAACCGCATATGGTAAGTGTTATTTATTCATTTATTCATTTATTTGTTTATTTATTTATTTATTAATTTATTTATAAGTCATATTTTAGTAGGCTGGCTCCATCAGGTAGTCAAATCCTCATCTTCACCCAAATATTTACTCTTTCCATTAATATAAGGAGTCGTTATAATTATGGCTCATGCACTGGTAGAAAAGTGTCAAGTGTCCTTTGGTTAGGCAATCATCCCAAATAATACACCGGATAGTCACTAACCCTCCCCCCCCCCCCCCCCGCTTATTCGGCCGGCTGAGTCGCCGCTAAATATTTTCTCACGAATTGGGCCCTCTCCCTCGCCACCGGTTGGATTCAAGGGGGGGGGGGGTATAAAATAGAAAATCACGCCGGGGGGTGGGGAGCACATTTTTTTTTGGGGGGGGTCCAGCTTTTGAGGAAATGTTTGCAACGACCCAGTCAGCCGCTGAATAAGCGGAGGGTGGGGGGGGGGGGGGGTAAAGGAACATCTGTTTATTTGTTTGTCCCGGAAATTGGAAAATTATGCCGATCGATATTTCGTTCAGTAGGGGGGGGGGGGGGGGGGTAGGGGTAAAAAAAAAAATTGGCACCCTTTAGCACCTAAAAAACAAAAAAAATAAGGGGGGTCCTCCAGCTTTTGAGGAAATGGAAAATTTGAGGAAAATGTTTGCAACGACTCAGTCAGCAGCTGAATAAGCGGGTGGGGGGGGGGGTAAAGAAACATCTGTTTATTGTTCTGTCCCAGAAATTCGAAAATTATGCCGATCGATATTTCGTTCAGTAGGGGGGGAGGGGTAAGGTCACGTTTTTGGCACCCTTTAGCACCTAACAAAATTAAGGGGGGGTCCTCCAAAACACACACATAAAAAAATTGAGGGGGGTTAACCCCCCCCCCCCCCCCCTGCGTATATATTTTGGATGAAGAGCCAAGAGGGCGACCACTCTTCCGCCTAATCATATCTTATACCCCATCTTCATACAGTATCCCGGAGTCAGAACCCAGCAGGAGACGGTAACTCTCCATACATCACCTACGCATCGTATCAGATGAGCCCACAGAACAGACGTTCATGGAGGGAGAACTACTACAACCAGCACGCTAAACAAGGCTTCAAGTTCTGGTTGGAAGAAAAGAAACCCATCTCAAGTAAGAACCATTTAATGAGAGAATACATGTTTAGTTTATGAAGCCCCTGTGCCACTTTCTTTAAAAAAAATTGCTTAATATGCTATTAGTACGATCTATTATTACTAGATTCGACATTTTGAAGTAAGGCTTCACAATTATGCTGGTTGGAGAAAAAACACTTTCTGTTTTATTCAAATGGAATATTGACATCAGTTAAAATGTACCACACCAATGATTAGGCTGAGTCTGGTCGACAACATTTATTTTGTTAATTGCTTAATTCTGTAAAGCGCTACAATTCAAGTCAATTTCAATTTTAATTTATTTATGTTTCAACAAAACATTACTAATCAATTAGAAACATTTGTAGAAATACATATTTGAAACAGAGGGGGTCCATTAAAACGCACACTGGTCATTTGATTATTGTATCAATTACAATTAGCTGACTTATATCTGATTTGTTATTATTGTATAGTGTTGTATGTTGGAAGCTTGTCGAATAAAAATCAATCAATCAATCTGCTATATACCACACGGTAATTAAACAAAAAACTATTTTATTCTCTTCTTCTTTTCTCTTCAGGATCCCAGAAGTACACCTTTGGAACATACAAGACCCATCTTGGACTCGGAAATGGACCAAGGAATTGAGAGCACGATATTTCAGCAATCTCTTTTAAAAATGTACACCCCTTGTCCCTGTGAGCAGACGACGCTATGAAAATTTTATGGCGGGGGGGGGGGGGGCAACATATTTGATTTCAGACTATCGATACGTTTGCTGTGGAAATAAGTGTACTATCTATTATTATTTCTATACAAGGATGCAGCACACTGGAATATACGTAACATGCTCATTGAACTAATTCTAAGAATATCGTTATGAAATTATTGATTAAGGCTTAGGCAGATCCAGGGGGCGAAATGACCATCCCCTGGTAAGAAAAAAAGAGAGAGAGAGAGAGATAGAGAGAGAGAGAGAGAGAGAAAGAGAGAGAGAGGGAGAGAGAAAGGAAAGAAAAAAGATGCCCTTTTCTATAGAGATAGAACATACCAATGCTCCCACCCCAAACCGAAAAATATCGAGGAATTATTATTTTCGTTATAAATATATTTTCTCTCTCTGTTTATTTATTTATTTTCTTTCTCTTCCCCCTTTTTTCTTGGGAGAGGGGCCTCCATCTGTAAGAGGGCCTGGAGAGGGTTGCTGGTATACCAAAATTTTGTTCCTGACGAAAATCAAAGTCTGGACAATTTAACCCTATTATTTGTAAAAACATAACTGCAGGTCGGTTTGATTTACTACACAGCACTTGTATAATATGTGTGAATCACTTAATTTTGAAAAGCACCAAATTTTACCTGACTTTCGACCAGGGGAAAAAAAGTGCACGAGCCTTGGAATAAGCATTGAATAATTTATTCAAAGAGGCATTATGAATATAAGAT
>JAVYIG010006947.1:0-109174 GCA_035222895.1 Strongylocentrotus droebachiensis
CTAAAAAACGAATTTGAACGAAAAATAACAGCTGCGGTGACAGAATCGGCGAAATTGAATGAACATAAAATGAATTTGTGTGGCCAGCTTACGAAAGTGACCGAGAAATCCTATATTAGAAGGCGGTTTTAGTAATGATAATATTAATAGCTACATTTATATTTCACACGTATCCATAATAGGGGTGATGCTCAAGGCGCCTACAAAGTGGTAGTACCCCTAATTAGCACAGCTGCCCCGAGGTGCTAAAAGCATTCAAGGAATAAGTTCATACCGGGTATCCTTTTACATCACTTGGGTTGAGAGTGGCAAATGTAGATTAATAATAATAATAATAATAATCCGCTTTTAAATAGCGCTTAATACATCTACGATGTCTCTAAGCGCTTTACAGATATACTATTACCCCGGTCATTGGATGCAATACTTGCCCGCACACACTGTGTGCACAATCTCCACTCCCTGGGGAGCATTCCAGCTAGGCGTTACTTGACGCTCAAAAACTTTGGCAAGATTAATGTCTTGTCAAAGGACGTTAATGTCGCAGCGGATTTACCGTGTATATCATGGAAGGTGTGGTCATGGGGAGGTCTTTTATCATCATGTATGACGTCACCCTTCCCTCTCATCCAATCGACGTCATCATCTTGATCTTGAACGAAGCCGCAGATGAAACTCTCCTCGAAGTCACATGACAACGGTACTAAAAGGAGAATGAGAAATACAACACACTTATTACAAAACACGTTTTATGTTGACCTAAGTTAACCGGATGATTGTATCGTCATCATATTGATAATCTTGTTTTAATAGTGGTAGTAATAAAGGTAGTAATAGTAATAGCAGTAGTAGTTGAATGAGTAGTAGTTTTAATAATAGTCAATGTATTGTTGTTATCATCATTATTAATACTATTATTGTATTATCAGTAGCAGTATCAGTATAGTACACTGTCGCTCATAAAGGTGGAATATTTGTTTTATTCCCAATTTATGGAATTATTTTAAAAATTATTTTAAAATAATAGATCTAGATAATAGTATACGTTCTCAGATTTTATTGAATAATAATTTGCCAATGTGTGTTTTGCGTGACTGCTAAAGCATGTGTATGCTACTATGCTTATCAACTAGGAGACCTATGCCCTTAAGTCATAAATGACAGTAATGAGGATTAATGCCCCACAAAAGGGCACTAATATAGCACATCGACACGGTTTTGATCCTGGGGCCTCACAGTTACTAGGCCATTGCTTTGTCACTGAACCATGACTGTACGCAGCGGGGGCTAGGGTAGGGGGCAGTTTCCATAAATAAAATAAAAAACAGAAAATGCAATAAATGTTCAATAATTTATTGCATTTTACCCCGGTCCCCAACATAAACAAATCTTCTGTGTCCCCATGCCTTGAGCCATAATGCATGGCCGTCCAGAGGATTTTTTTTTTATTTAATTATTGAAAATTTATTGCATTTTCTGTTTTTTTATTTATTTATAAAAACTGCCCCCTACCCTAGCCCCCGCTTTGTACAGTCATGGTTCAGTGACAAAGCAATGGCCTCGTTACTGTGAGGCCCCAGGATCAAAACCGTGTCGATGTGCTATATTAGTGCCCCTTTGTGGGGCATTAATCCTCATTACTGTCATTTATGACTTAAGGGCATAGGTCCCCTAGTTGATAAGCATAGTAGCATACACATGCTTAAGCAGTCACGCAAAACACACATTGGCAAATTATTATTCAATAAAATCTGAGAATGTATACTATTATCTAGATCTATTATTTTAAAATAATTTTTAAAATAATTTCGTAAATTGGGGTAAAATTAAAATATTCCACCTTTATGAGCGACAGTGTAGTAGTAGAAGCGCAAGTAGTAGTTGTAATAATAGCCCGTGTATTATTGTTATCATCATTGTGTTTATCATTATTATTAATAATATTAGTAGTAGTATCAGTAGTAGAAGAAGAGGTAGGATTTGTAATGATAGTAGATGTATTATTCTTATCATTGTCATTATTAATATTATTATTATAAGTAGTAGAAGTTGTAGTAGTATTAGTAGTATCCTCAACACCATCATCATTATTATCACGATAATCATTACAATAATTACCAATAATATTACCGCTATTTTTGCTAGAATATATCCTCATCACTGGAACAAAGTATTAATACGTCTGTCACTACCTTGTATTTGTTGTGTATTACGTAATGTTAATAATAATATATTACATTTATATAACGCTTAATACAATGTTTCTAAGCACTTCGCAATAAAACAATACAAAGTCAGGTTAACCTTCAAATTACAACAATATAATACATGATGCATAGTTCTAATAATGACATGTTAAATGTACAGAGATTTGATTCAACCCATTCTAGTTGGTAGGGAGGAAAAGTGACTAAATACTAACCATAAGGACAATATCCAGCTAGTACTTCTACATCGTCGATGGCAATGTCTCCATTATCACCAGATCCTGTAACGGCTTCGATTGTTATAGTAAACGGCTCGGTCGAATTGCCACTTATCTCAAACTAGGAATGAACATGGGAGCACAACAAGAGTGAAAATGTAAATAAAACTGACTCGTTATTCCTTTAATGCAACCATAGGCTGGATGACATACACTAACATTTAAAGAGAAGGTTGAGTTCTGGGAAGAGGTGAAAAATAATTTGTGAGCATTACTCATTCTTATTATGCAAGTGTGGAAGAACATCAGTTAAGACATGTTCCCTGAAAAGCATGGCTCTTCAAATGCCTTCATATTCTAAATATGCATGTAACATCGTAAAAATCGGGGGTCGGCTTTTTACGCCACGTGTTCGTGTAGTCCCATATACATCTTTCTGTGCAAGTGTTTGTAACTTTACCAAGACTTGGCCAAATTTCTTATCATTTTGATGATTCCAGAACCTTGCAATACAAACAAATTATTATATGCTAGATGATCAACCTTTTCTGGTCGGTTCCACACCGTTTCTTTCACAATGCAATCGCATGACCAGAACTCAACTGCATCTTTAAAAAAAAAAATGATGAGAAATTGTGTTACTATAATTATGCTGTCATAATAATATGTAGATAAATGAGAAAAGTGAATAGTATAGCATATGAAAGTAAAGGAAAGTAAAGGATTTTGTATTAGTTTTATTTCTGTACCACAACGATTAAAGTAATCAATTTGTTTTCGATAAAATTATTAAAAAGTACTTCGTCATAATTAATCCGGCGCAATGAACCTTGAATATTTCCTGTCACATGACCTCACAATTAATTCAATCGTATACCTATAATAACAATGATATAATAGACCAATTTGGATTATATCAGACGAATATGAAATCATATTAAATTTAGAATTATATGAAACTTTTAAAATCTTCCTATTTCAATGACGTCATGACAAACCTGCTCCATGATCCACTGGTCACCATGATTACCAGTGACCTCTAGTGCTATCTCTCCACTCGCCACATCGCCCTGGACGTCATTGACGTACACTCGAAGTGTATGGACATCATCACCGAACGCATAGTACCAGAACCGGAAACATGCAGCGCCCTCATCGATGGGCATTAGGATAACTGGGCTCTGTAGTCGGGTGGTGGAAGTTGTGGATGATTGCTCACTTGAGTCGATGAAGAGGTACGATCCCTGAAGCGGGTAGAAGCCTGGATTATCTGTGCAACATAACATGGTAAAGGGGTTCACTCACTTAAAGCCCCACTGCACTACTTATAGCTACTTGCGCCCTCTATATAGCAAAAAACTGCCTAATCGGTGACCATTGGTCCCCCATGATCCCCTTTTGCTTAATATTTTAATGGAGAGCTGATTTGATGAGATAACCACCTGTCAGTGACCATGCAGGGAGGTCTAATCCCCTGGCCAAGCTAGTGCAGACGGGATTTAATCAAACAGATGGGGTTTCGAATCTCGGTCGGACCTAACGCACTTTGGCAATATGTTTATCAATGGTGCCACTCTCCACCCAGGTGCGTCGTAACCTGATTTGGTGAACGCTATACATATTTGGCCGCTCGGGCTTTTCAGGAGTAATGATATTGGGGCGGACATAAGCGCTATTTTAAAAGAAATGTCAATCATTATCATTATTAAATTAGGAAATAACGGAGTGAAAGGGTTAAATAAGTTGCGGCAAAGAATCAGGAAGTGTACAGGATCAATTAAATCAGTTAATAACAAATCAAGATATATATTTCATCTAGGATAACTGTGGAATTTCACAATTTACCTATGTATGAACAAACAACGCCGGCGGCTTCATCATGGGTACAAGTATTGTCGCCTATTGATGACTGTGCGCAGTCCAAGACACTCCCCGTACAAGACACATCATCTAGCCAGATCGGTCCAGACCCACTACCGTAGACTGATGATCCTGAAGCGTTGAGGGCGCTGCCGTATCCTAAGCTTCGGCATACCACCTTGGCGTCGTCGATATCCCAGTTGTTATGACAAATAGATCCCCATGAACCGTTGTATAGTAACTCTACCGTGCCTTCTCTAGGTGTGACACCCCCGGTCAACCTCACTGTGACGGAGCAAAGAAGAATGATTGTGACGTATATATATACCATAGCTTAGTTGTTGGTGTGCCCAAGGACATGGCTTGTCGGAGTAGCAATCTAGTTATGTCATGGAATCTGCCAATCGGTTTGCTGGTTTGTTTTCTCCGACTGCCGAGAAAGTATGTATATGCTTGTCAGTAGAGACTTGGTAAACAGGATTTATGCCTTACCAGGGTTCCATTAAATAAAACTTTTCATTAATGGTAACTTCCATGGAATACTTGATTTTTTGATTGGCTGTTGAGAAATGTTACCATGATAGTTACCATTGATGGCAGAGATACCATTAATGATAAGTTTTATGCAACGGGACCCAGAGGTCATCAGTGCATTGACTTGGTTTCGAACCCAGGACCTCCCGGCTACGAGACCACTGTCACTTTATCTGCTCCGTAAACTCTGATACCTTTATCACGGAACCCTAAACGCATTGGCCAATAACAACCATCGTCGTTTTACCCCAAAATTAGTTTATTGACTTCATAAAAAAAAGTAATTATACTAATAAAGATGATAATGATAACAATGGTGATTATGATGGTGATAATGATGGTGGCAATAATAATAATGATAATTACTGTAAGTTGTTGTTGTAGTCGTTGTCATTTTGTCATTATTTCGTGATATCATTGTTCTTGATGCTAAATATATTACTCATTGCGGATATAGTATCGAAAATAATATCGCTAGTGATATTCGTTTGTCTCGCAATGTGGTCAATAAGGAATCTAAAAGATCACGACGTTTCGTATGCTACTGCAATACTTCGTCAGGTGATAAAAACTGTTGTAAGCAAGGGTCTTTTATACTTTACGGGAGGACCGTAAAGCGGTCTAAAATTCGATCGATAATTGGAACAATAACGCCCAATGCCTATTGGTCGACGCACATGGTGATCGACCAATCACCAAGGCCGCTGGTTCGGCCGCTGGTTCGGCTGATGCACCAGGCCTATTGGCCGACGCATACGGTACTCGACCAATCAACGGGCCGCTGGCTCGGGCCGTCTGCTGAATGGAATCGACCGCAGAGATGTAGACAACATCCTACAAAGAGCACGCCCCCCTAAACACAACATTTCGAAAGAAATGCACACCGCTCTCAAAACTTTGAAGGCTGATGATAGTATTACTATTCTTCCAGCCGACAAAGGTCGTGCCACAATCATTCTAGACACCACAATATACCATGAGAAATTGACCGACTTATTGGAGTCTGGTCCGTATCGTGTATTAAAGAAAGATCCCACAGATCGTTTGGCTCGCAAGCTTACCAACACCTTGCTGAACCTAAAGAAAGACAATGTGATGGATGAACCGACCTATCGTAGACTGAAACCCACACAAAAGCAACCTCCTAGAATATACGGGTTACCCAAGATACACAAACCCACAGTACCATTACGACCTATAGTGTCATGCATAGGCTCCTTTGCCTATAACCTCTCAAAGTACCTAGCTGAAATTCTTTCTCCGCTCACCGGTTTGACTGAATATACGATTCCCAATTCGAGTGGTTTTGCAGAGTTCATAGCAGAGCAAACCATCGGTACTCAAGAACGCATGGTTTCGTTTGACGTAGTTTCACTCTTCACCAATGTACCGATTGAGGGCGCATGTAATGCTACATTGCAACGCTTACAATCAGACAGCAATTTGTCTACCCGGACCGCACTCTCACCGGAACAACTCACTCAACTCCTCGAGTTTGTTCTACGATCCACATATTTTCTGTATAAAGGTTCATACTATGAACAGACAGAAGGGGCAGCCATGGGCAGTCCAGTCTCGGCTGTTGTGGCCAACCTATACATGGAGAGTTTCGAAGAAGAAGCGTTGGACACATGTCCCCTCTCTTGCTTGCCTCGTGTTTGGAAGAGATACGTAGATGACACCTTCATCATAGTTCCCATCTCTGAAACAGATAAGCTACTTAAACACATGAATAGCCTTGAACCAACCATCCAGTTCACATCAGAGATAGAGTGTGAAGGGAAGATAGCATTCTTAGACACTCTAGTTCATAGACACGACAACCATAGGCTCTCCACCTCAGTCTATAGGAAGCCTACCCACACAGACCAGTACATAGCGTTTGACTCTCACCATCCCATATCGGTGAAGAGAGGTCTAGTGAAATGTCTATTTGACAGAGCTTCACGCATTGTGACAAGTCCACAACAGCCATGCACAGAACGGACCCGTGTTCGCAGTGCCCTGAGTCTCAACGGTTACCCACGCCGTTTTATACACAATACCAAGAATAGATCGTCGGAACCCAGGGATCAGAAGGTATACAAGACTTTTACAGTCTTGCCGTACATTGATGGGGTCTCCCAACAACTCAAGCGCCGCCTAGAGAGCCATGGCATTCGAACGGTTTTCAGGTCAGATACCACCCTACGTCAACAACTTACACGCCCCAAGGATCCAATTCCTCCACATAGACGGGACGGCATTGTGTACAACATCCCTTGTAAAGGATGTGATAGATCCTACATCGGTGAAACTGCCCGTCCGATAAAAGAAAGAATCACTGAGCATAAGAGGGACGTCAGACTCCGTCGAACTGACAACTCAGCCGTAGCCGAACATGCTTGGGACAACCAGCATCAACCAGACTGGGACGGGGTTCAATGCCTTTCCCAAGAACGGCATTGGTATACACGGAGGGTAAAAGAAGCTATCAATATCCGTCTCAATCCTAATAATTTCAACAGAGACAACGGGATCGATATCCCCGAATTTTGGATGCGGACGATACGCCGCCATGACACTCGCCGTCCTGCCAGCCAACAACGGTCGATTCCATTCAGCAGACGGCCCGAGCCAGCGGCCCGTTGATTGGTCGAGTACCGTATGCGTCGGCCAATAGGCCTGGTGCATCAGCCGAACCAGCGGCCGAACCAGCGGCCTTGGTGATTGGTCGATCACCATGTGCGTCGACCAATAGGCATTGGGCGTTATTGTTCCAATTATCGATCGAATTTTAGACCGCTTTACGGTCCTCCCGTAAAGTATAAAAGACCCTTGCTTACAACAGTTTTTATCACCTGACGAAGTATTGCAGTAGCATACGAAACGTCGTGATCTTTTAGATTCCTTATTGACCACATTGCGAGACAAACGAATATCACTAGCGATATTATTTTCGATCATTGTTCTTATTGTGAATTGTTACGACAATAAGTTAATGATCTACATCATGAGGCCTACCAGCGTTATCTACTCTCGACTTCATAACTAATGTTGACAAAAATCAAAAATAAGGAACGCTTCACGATTGTGCATGTCATCTTTGTGCAAGGGGCCATGCTAATCTTCTCTGTATCGTTCCAATTTTAATAGATGTCAACAATTTCTTATCGACGCAAATCTGGAAGGGACGACAAGTTTATATACGTGCTTGAACAAAGATCGTTTGAAATATATGGTTAATGAATTGCGTCACCCATTGCCAAATTTTTACAAAACGTGTCTTTAACTATGGCCTTGTACGTGTCACGTGTACTGATCACGTGATTTTGATCTCCCATAACGCATAAAGCAGCTGCGGCCTGTTGGTCCCCCATGATCCCCTTTTGCTTATGTTAGTTGAGAGCTGTTTTGATGAGAAAACTACCTGTCAGTGACCTTGTAGGGAGGTCTAATCCCCCTGGCCAAACTAGTGCAGACGGGCTTTAAGACTGTACTCACCTCCTGGCGAACATACTACACCAGCTTCGTTGGTATGAGGGCACGCAATATGACCGATATCCCGCATCGGACACTCTCTAATATCGGTCTCGTCGCCATTACACTGAAGCTCCACCATGACCTCGCCCGTCCCATTAGTGTATGTTGAGTTGAGTGTCACGTCACGCGCTTCACCAAAGCCTAGGGTTCGGCAGAGAATCTTGGCTTGTGGAAGAGACCACGTGGTGTCACAGACGGACGCCCATTGGCCCTTGTAGAAAATTTCAACTCTTCCCTCGTAAGGTGTGACTCCGTCAGCTAGCCGGACTGACCTCACACCAGACTGAGGGCCACCTGGAAGAGAACAGCGGTTGGTTAGTTAAACCCGTTGGCTACTGAATTCTCTAATTTTCATAGGCTTAACAAAGGGACTACCATGTTGTAGTAAGCGATGGGTTAAGTTCAAGTTTGAGATTGAGTGTGAGCTCGTTTTTGGTTTGAGTTTGAGTTTGAGTTCGACTTTTTCATTCAGCTCAGTTAAAAATTAGTTTAAGTAGTGTTTCAGCTTATAAGTGGAAGCTGATATTGAAATTGTCTCTGAGTAGGAAAGTGGAGGAAGAACTGAAATTAAAGGGCGCCATCTATAGCATGTTAAAGACAGTAGAAATGGAGAGTGGAAGCTTGGGATAAAGTTCAATAAACCACACGAGAGTTTCTTAAACCAGGGCTGCACTATACTTGTAGCTACTTGCGCCCTCTATGAAACAAACAATGCCTAATATATTTGTAAAGCGCTTAGAGACATTTGTATTAAGCGCTATATAAAAATTAAATATTATTATTATTATTAATAGTCAGTGGTACCCGTTGGTCCCCCATGGTCCCTTTTTTCTTATGTTAATTGAAAGCTGATTGGATGAGATAAACACCTGTCAATGACCACGCTGATGGGAGTTATAATCCCTCCTGACCAAACTAGGACAGAAAGTCATTAATAAATGGCTTCTCAACCAAACTGCTTTTCCCTGGTATATTCTATCTTTTCAAGGAAAAACAGAGGTATATGTAAACAAAAACAAAAAACAAAAAATCAACAGACCTGAGGTATGGTCGCTCAGAGCACCAGTCCTGCTCTTGTAACCATGGTTACCATCTGATATGATCCAGTCTGCATCATCCGACCCATCCTGAGTCCAGCCGCATCCGCCTCTCCCAAAGCTACAATCAACAGCCCCCTCACTCGATGACCCTTGGTATTCATTTATAATATAAGAAAAATACAGATACAAAATAGGGCTGATAACATCTTTCATTTGTAATGAATTAAATGGGTACCTGAAAGGAATGAATTCTTTAAAATGCTCGAGCACTGTTAATGCAGCTGTGCTAATTTCCGTGTAATATTAATGGAGCGCCAGGAGTGGCTATGTCTCAGATATTTTGTTTTAGCGAGCTAAATTCGTTCACTATTGCAACTCCAATCAAATATTAGTTATTTATTTAGGGGAACCTATAATGTACATGCTGAGCTTTTTAAGGCGTTTCTCAAATTTCACCCTGTATAACTTACCATTCAATACAATTAAATTCAACGTCTTTACAAAGAATTGATTGTATAATGTTATTCTTTATTATGTTCTAATTTTGTCATTTATGTGAAATTCTGTTTTGTGAAATATAAACAAAAATAAACTTGAAAACTTGTAACTTACATATCCGAAAGTACTCATCCCAGGCTGGGTCTCTTATCGGTGACGTCACCTGATCTCCTTGCTCCTTCATAATACAAGTGCCATTGGAGACCTGGGGGGGGGGGGTGTTTCACAAAGATCCTAAGTCAAACTTAACTCTAAGAAGGACTTAAGAATTATGGAGAGCGATTTGTAGCCTTTAAATAAAAAACATTCAAAAGCAAAAATTCAAGTATTTTAGAGTTTTCATAAATTTTACATCAGGAGCATGAAATCTTACATGATAATAGAAAATATGAATGATTTAAATCAACATTTTATGCCTTTTAAAATAACTTTTACAAAATAGTTTCAAAGATGCTAACTGCTTTCCATAATTGTTAAGTCCAGCTTAGATTTAAGTTCAACTTAGGATCTTTGTGAAACACCCACCATGTAGGAGAATGAATGGCATTGGGAGGAGGTTTGGGTGATGCATGCCTTGGCGCAGTCCTGGGCGTTGAGGGTGTCCTCTTCCGCGATGATCGTGCCGGGTGTTCTTGTGTTGGCCAGCATGATGAAGTCAGTCCGGTCTGAGATGCCGGCTGTATGATTATCGAAGAGAGAAGGAAATCTTAAAGCTTATCTGTACTAGTTTATAGGAGGGATTAGACCACTCTGCAAGGTCACTGGACAGGTGTTTATCTCATCAACTCAGCTCTCAATTAACATAAGAAAAAGAGGATCACTGGGGACCAATGGTCACCGATTAGGCATTGTTTGCTATATATAGGGAGTAAGAAGCTACAAGTAGGACAGTGTGGCTTAAGAGGAGTATGGCGCCAGTTTTTATTAATTCGAATTTATACCGTTTCGTAACAGCTGTTTGCTTATCAAAGAACATAGTTGCAAAATAAGTTAAACCTTGGGAAATGAACAGGAACCTACTGGAAAGCAAGGCTTTTTTTGTAGGTTCCCAAGAATAAATGTAATACGAACATTATTTTTTCATAATTTATTTTAAAGTGTCTTAATAATCTCAGTAAAATAGATATAATACAATAACATAATTTTATAAACCATTTTAAAGTGTCGAAATAAGGTAGTATATTCTTAAAACCTTTTACAGAAGTTGTTGAGATAACATATTCAGGAAGACGTGCTATTAGATCGATCTTTTTGGCCCCTTTGGCCGTCCATACATACTTACATCGCGCATCCTCCCCTTTGCAGTACAATGGGCCTAATGTGACGTCAGCGGTTGAGTATTCATCTCCTGTATTTCCTACACGTATTTCACTAACCGGTAATGACGCCTTATGGGTAATATTACCATCGTCCTGGTCCCGTTGATAAGTGATCTTCACGTCGCATTTACACTGGTGCCCGTTACCACTACAGGTGCCTGTAAGAAATATAGTTTAACGTGGCAATAGATTTGAGTTTAATATCGATCATACCCTAGCACTGTTAACCCATTACCCCATGTGATCTCTGTAGTAAGCCTTAATAACTCCTTGGCCTATAGGAATTCAGGGTACTAGGGCACCTACCCCCTGGACATCCACCCCCGGATAACCACCCTCAGTCAACTACCCCCTAGGACAATTACCCCCTATGACAACTACCCCCTACGACAACCATCCTCTAGCACGACTACCCCCGGACAACTATCATAGGGGTAGTTGTCTGGGTGGTAGTTGTCATAGTGTCTCGGGTTGGTAGTTTTTCGGGGGTAGGTGTCCTAGGGGGTAGTTATCCTTGGGGGTAGATGTCTAGGGGGAAGTTGTCTGGGGGGAGTTGTCCAGGGGGTAGTCGTCCTAGAGGGTGGTTGCCCTATAGGGGGTAATTGTTCTAGGGGGTAGTTGTCCTAGTGGGTAGTTGACTAGGGGTGTTTATCCGGGTTGGATGTCCAGGGTGTAGGTGTCCGGATACGGGAATTTAGAATTCTTCGGGTTAACTATACCATGCACCATACCCTTGAACTTGACTTTAAAGATGCACGTTTCATACCATTAGGCTCACCACAGGTACCCGTTGTTGTTATGAACGATGTCATAGGTGGACTACCAAATACCATGAACGTTTATCACAAGGCATATAACACGTACCATGAACCAAGAAGGATATATTTCAAGCCATATACCCTGTATATTTAAAAAAAAAATGTACCCTGTACCATATAACTTTAGCTATATACCAAGACTTATTAATCATCCCCGATACCATTAAACCTATGCCCTGTACCGCAAATCCACAACACACAATGCACCCTGTCCCATGAACCATATACGCGATACAACATAAGTCTTCCTTAGCTGTACCATGAACCATATTTGCCTGTATCAGGAATCATATACAATATATCATGTACCATAAGTTACCCAACATACACGATAACACAGTCTTCCATGGGCAACTCATACCATATAATCTGCAACAAGCGCGGATCCAGGGAGGGGCCGGGCACCCACAGTGGCACACAAGGTGCTATTCACTGGTGCGCCTCCACAGTACGTCATCCCATGATGTATGCCAGGCACCACGTATCATGTACCCTTCACCCCTAACAAGGTACCGCATACAGCTTTACAGCACCTCGAATGGCATACGAGCTGCTATTCACCGGGGTGCATCCCGATGAGTTAAGTGTGTTACATACCAGTCTCATTCTATATGCTGTATATTATGTACCCTATGCCAAGTAGTACCATGTACCATGACACTAGCACTATTGTACCCTTAATCGCGTACAAGGTACCATAACTTACCAGTACTTCCACATGCACACGAGCTGCTGTTATGAGGAGCGCCACCCCAGTAGGTCATCCGTGTACCATACCTATCGTACCACGCCGTGTAATCAGTCAAGGCAACCTCCATACACCCGAACTGATGAAGGACAGAGAGAGAATGATCGATTATCGTATATTGACAGGTATAATGCTTGATTTTTGTGGTGTGGTGGTCTATTTTGCAATTGTTATTCTTGTTGTTGTTGTTGTTTTACTTCTCATTTGTTTTCTTCTTCTTCTCTTTCTACTTCATCTTCGTCTTCATCTGTATACTCTTCTTCTTCATCTTCTCAATCATGCTCCTCCTGCTCCCTCCATTCCTTTCTCTTTAATTTCCTTTGCAACAAATGTCCATACAACAAAGTTAAAGCAGAGTTTTCATTCTGTCAAAGTGTGAAAGAAATAGTGGTAATTTATAGGTTAATGTCTTTCCGGGGAACCTAGTTAATTTGTTCAATATCTTTGTTTTGTTTTGTTTTCTTTGTTATTGTACCTTGATGTATTGGGAGCATTCTCCGCTTATATCAGCTGCAGCGCCTATCTGAGCCAATGAAGCTCCGACATACGTCACAATGAACGGGTAGCTGAAGGGATCTTCGTAACCAGACACCTCGGATTCCGGCATTAAATCATGTCTGAACACCATAATACCTGCGAATAAATGCACAGTGAGGAACAGTAATACATGTATGTGACATGTCATAGTAAGATTAAATAACGTGTGAACACGATAGCTTCGGCATAAATGACTAACCAATTACTAAATGTGACGTAACAATGACGGATGGAAGCAATTAAGTCTGTGCTCTTTGTCTTTTCGCGTACTCATCCTAAAATCTTTTTACTAGGTGATGTATGAGAATTAAGGCAAAGCTTGAATTTAATGGCGTAATACTTGTTTTAGAAATCGCAAGAACATGCCTTGATAATAAAAACCGATCCCTGACCTATGACCTTTGACTAAGTACCTCAAAATCTAGTCAGATCACCTTCCTATGCGCCCCTTCCTATTCGTATGTGATTTTTAATTTCAAAATTAGTATTATTGTAATTTCCTTATTGCCAGCAACACTTGAGGTTGAAATTTAGGTACAAACACAAATACTAACAGATATATAACAATAGAAATAACGTACACAAAGTCAAAGAAACTGTCGAGTCTGATACATGAATATACGGATAAAAGTGTGCAACAATCAAATTATTACAAATTATTTTTAACAAAAATAGTATTTTAGAAACGCGAGCGCGAATTGACATAAATATTAAATTAAGTGTGAACACTATAACTTTAGGGATATATCAATGAGTGAATGCAACATGTGATGAGAATTCCGGATTATTAAGGTCCAATGTGGATACTATGCGAGAAAATGACATACCAATGACTAATCGTAACATGTTACATGACAATACAGGAGCAAATTTTGGTGACTCTATCGGATACAGTGAAACCTGTCTATAAAGACCACCTAAGGGGGAGACAAGGAAAGTGATCTTTGTGTGCAGGCTCCTTTAGTACATGTTTTAATGACAAACTTATTTTTCAAGGGAAAAAAATGTGGCTGTTGTAGACATGTGGTCTTTCTGTACAGGTGGTTACTAAAGCAGGTTCGACTGTACCTTGTTTAGCACACTAAATATATCTATGGTAAATATATTAGTCACTGCGGATATAGTATCGAAAATAGTATTGCTAGTGACATTCGTTTGTCTCGCAATGTATGGTCAACAAGGGATCAAAAGATCACGACGTCTCGTGTGCCGCTACAACACTAAACTATACACTTTTGAAATGGCTGCTGAATAAAAAAATATATAATTTTTTGGGGAAAGTTTTATATGTATGGAAAGCTCATAAACTCAACTTTCATATGACACCAAAAAGTCCGAAAATAAGTCATGCTTGGGTGAGCACTGGTCACTTTTGTAAAGGGTATGGAAATTAGGTTGCGCAGGAATTAGCCTTCCAATTTGTGAGAGGTAAATCCTTTGGTGCTTACAAAATCGAGGGTGATATGACACATTCGTGATTTGCTGAATGAATTACATGGTTTATCAAACCAAACGTTGATGCATGAGTGAACAGGAATTTCATTTTTTATTGTAGCATTGTAACTTTCTCTGGTAGACTCAGTGGTGTGTTCATGGGAGTCAGGATGGGGTGATGGTACATGTTGTAATTTCCATCTTACACACTCTTATTTTTTACATCTGTGGCTTTGAATAAAAACCTTCACCCCACATTTCAGTTAGTGTAAGATTAGTTGAACAGCTCATTGATTTACCTAAAAACCAGCTGGGGATTTTGTAAATTGATTATTCAAATGCGGTTTGTTGAAAAAAGGAATATCACAGATGTTGGCTACTTATTCCTCAGGTTACCCATTTACCATTTACAGAAACTCAAATGCTAAAATGACTGGTTGGTTGGTTGATAGATTGAGTGATTTACTGAGTTATTGATTAATTATGATTGATTTATTGAATGATTAAATTGATTGAAATACTGAATGGTGATTGAATGCTTGATTGAGTAATTGATTGACCGATTGAATGATACCGTACATTGTTGATTAAGTGATGTTAGCTAAATGTTGATTGTCAAATTAATTATCAAGATATGCACACGCACACCCAAACAGAGAGAGAGAGAGAGAGAGAGAGAGAGAAAGAGAGGGGGAGGGGCATGCATGTCCTCTTCATCTCCCCCAACAAAGTCCTACCCTACATTTCACCTCCCCTGCACCATGTACCATCACCCCGTCCTGACTCCCATGAACACACCACTGAGTCTACGGTAATAACAAATGCAATTCCTGTTCACTCATGCATAAAATGTTAATCCCATAAACCACAAATTTCACCCAAACCCAAACTCACCACAATTGATCATAAATTAGTCATATCATCCTCAATTCCGTAAGCTTCAAAGGATTTACCTCTCACAAATTGGAAGGCCAATTCCTGCGCAACCTAATTTCCATACCCTTTACAAAAGTGACCAGTGCTCACTCAAGCATAACTTATTTTCAGACTTTGTGGTGTCATATGAAAGTTGAGTTTATGAGCTTTCCATACATATAAAACTTTCCCCCCAGAATCATATATTTTTTTTATTCGGCAGCCATTTCAAAAGTGTATAGTTTTTTTTGGGACGCACTGTATTGTAAGCAAGCGTCTTTTATACTCTAAGGGTGGACGAAGTGTTGCAGCGGCACACGAAACGTCGTGATTTTTTGATCCCTTGTTGACCATACATTGCGAGACAAACGAATGTCACTAGCGATATTATTTTCGATAAATATATCTTACCTGTTTCTGTATCGGAGGTCATGTCACAGAAGACTCTGAAAGGCTGAACACCATTTCCTGGACCGTCAGGGTCTATGGTGTAATAACCGTCCGATGCATGACCAAGACGCTTCCATACTGAACAAGAGGCTGGAATAAAATCAGTGCAATTGAATGGTTTATTAAAATTACTGAAAATAGTAGCCCGAAATCTGAATTACATTCAGTTTACAATAAAAGCACATAAAATACACAGACATTTTAAGATAAGACCAAGTGTAACCAACACTATCTAAAAAAATCAACACACATATCTGTAATCAAAGATTTCCAGCAGAAAAAATGATTTTAACAGCCGTACAAATACTCGTACAAATGAATAAATAAAACAAACAAACATACACTAATATATATATATGTACAAACTAAATAGAAATGTCCAACGTTGTTTTACCCATTACATGCATATTATAAACAGATACCATGTAAACATGGTTTATCTACCTGAATGTCATCAACAATGTATAATAGACATAGAGGAATCTTACCGGAGGGGGGGGGGGCTAAAGTCTCTTGCCCAAGTTCAATTCTGTAGTTACTACATTTTTTGATCACGTCACCATATGTTGGCTTCGAGTGGCAGGTCATCTTAAGGTTTTTTTTTTTAACTTGATTGTTCATATCAGAATATTTAAGAACAGATATTCAAAAGAATTAAACTGTTTAAGAATTCAAATGATTATGCTCGATTGATTTAATCGAGTTTAAATAGTTTATGAAAAACTTGCTTGTTTGTCTTCAATGATTATAGTTTCATTATAATTGTTAATACCAATTCTTTAAACTAGTCACACGCAAAAATCAGTTCATTCAAATAGAAGCGAACTTATTTTAAACAAGCTACTTGTTTATTCCATCATTTGAATCATTTAAATACATTGTCACAGCGATTACCTTTGGCGTATGACAAATTGTACTCGAATTCTTAAAAACTTACCTGGTAATGTTTGGTAGCCATCGATGTAGTTCGATGTAGAATCTGTTTAGAGAAAAAGAAGAATTTCACGGTCTTTCGCTTCAGCCGAAACGGCTATTTTTTAAAGGGTCTGTGAACTGAAAATGAATTTATGAAAATTACAATACAAACCAATGCCAGTAACATTAGTTTAAACTTTTTTTTAATAAAACAAAACATAGGAAAATACAACTCTTGTACCAGATTACCGCCGAAATACGTTTCTATTTGTACGGGTCACCAGTCTTACAGATATGAAATGAAATGCCTTTTAAAGTAGTGGTACTAGTAGTAGGAGAAATAGCAGTAGTACTAGCTGTATGGTAGTAGTGGTAGTAGTAGAAGCAGTAGTAGTAGTCGTAGTAGTGTTAGTTCTTAAATAAGTTTGATTGCTTAAGTCTTATTTGACACCAGTTCCATTATATCCCTACATCTTTGAATAATAATGTCCGACTCAATTAAAAGGTAAGGAGAGGAAATGGCAAGCTCAACATTTTTCCTGACTGGCTCTGAAGAGTCAAAGGGCAAATGTAGAAGGCACTAAAACAAATCACCGATGGGTGGAGGCTTGATTATTCTGTGCACTGGCCAGCTCTGAAAATATTCAATGGTTCAAGCCCGGTCCAGACACGCCTAATCACAGAGATATAAGGTAGGAAAGGCTTATCTATTAAAGAAATTCTCGTTTAAAAAAAAGTCCTGCAACCAGGACCGAGAATCAAATATTCCGATTCGATATTAAAGTTCTTTCGAGATTATCTCTTCAAATGTAATAAAAGACTGGCGGATAGTCTTTGATATTCAGGCTCATAATATCCTACACTTTTCTAATTTCCCTTAAACCCTCTTTCATTCGACACAATAAGTCATCTGTTACTTCATAACATGATAGTTATAACTAGTAAAATTCGTTATAATCATTTTTACTATTTTCACGACCATGTACATAATTGAATAGTAGAATAAAAAATTAACAGAATCGCACACGCATGAATTTTTGCACCCACCTCCCCCCCCCCCCCCACCCCCTCACACACAAACACGCACACATGTGCATCGCCAGAGGACAACACAAACGCGACACCGGTACGCACACACCCTCACGCATATACACATTTGTGGAGTAAATCGAGGACTCATAATACACAATAGTTTGTTATTGCATATTCGAGGACCCACATTTTTGTAGAAGTATAACATACCGACGATATGACAACCGAGGACCTACCTTTTCCGTGCAAATAGAGCACCTAAAAATGTACCCCTATATATGAAAAGGCCTCAAATTTGTAGGCCTACTCTCAAACCGAGGACGGCCTCATCTTGCGAGTGGTCGTCAAAATGAAAGTCTGGTTCTAATGAGTCTCCCCATCCACCCACACACTCACACTCACACGTGAATCTAATGGATCTGAACAGACCCGATTTATGGTTAAATCATATTCATACCATTGGGACATGGTCCGTAATAGAGGGCGGTATCATCGATGGCTAGAATATGTTGACCCTTGACCCTGCCTTCAATAACGATTGAAAATGGCGTGGGAGGTGCCTCAGAGATGGTGATCTGGTGTGAACATGAAGAGAAGGAATATTTCGCTTGTATTATACGGCATGCATAGTGATGAAATGAAGAAATTGCTAAAAACATGAACAGTTATTAAGTTATAGGCCTGAAATAGAGGAAGGAAATATCAATATCCTTTTATATGTTTACTAAGATCATGATTTTAAAAGGATCATGTGTAAGACATATGTTAAGGAATATTATTGTGAACGCGTACACAATCGTGACGTGAGATTAGGGTTTAAAGACCGATCATATCATTTATCTTTTTGATTTCATAAGTTATTTAATTGCTTTTAAAGAAAGGTGTTTTAAAGTGCTCCAATTTCATGAAGTTCTCCCAATTTCTATCTATTTAGGGTAGGTAATTAATCTACTTTTATTGCACTGTAGGCCTATCTACTGAACATATATCTAGTTAGTATATATTAAGTTCAAGTTCAAGTTTTATTTCCACATCTGATTTAAAAAGACACAAGTACAATTTATATGCAAATATACATTAACAAACGTTAAAAGGAAACATCTTCAATTTAAATCATAATGAGGTGGGATAATAATAATTAAACAAGAATTAAATTGTGTTCGATATAAAGTTCTAATGTTGTGTCCTTGCCATTAACTGTCGCCAAACTCTTTCATGATTGTGTGTAATGTTGATCTGCCTAGTGAACGCCACGTTGGACATAGGATCTTCTTCCACTAATTCTACAATCAACTCTCCTGCAACACCGCTGAGGGCGTAGTACCAGAAACTGAAACATATTTCGCCTGGTGAATTGTCGATAGTTAGAATAGGACTGGCCAACCGAGCTGTGTATTGTGTCGTATTCTCTAAGCCAACATTGTATAGATATCTTCCCTCTGGTTAGAAAAAAATAACAATTGATGATTAACAAAAAAAAAAAAAAACGACATAAATTTAGACAAGTGAGGTAAAAGCACATACGTGTTGCAAGTTCATGATACAATAATTAAAGGGGAAGTCTACACTAGTATGAATTTGGTAGAAGATTGAGAAATATCCGATTAAGAATATGAAAGTTATGAATTTCTGAAGTTGTTACAGTGAAACACAAATTGCCGATGCTGTGAGGTTTTTTGTGAGGTCTTCTCCAAGTTGCTCTGTACAGATAATGTAATATACTTAAATTTTCGTAATTATTTATGACGATATATATTTCTTTTATACAGGGGTTGTAAAGAAACACATTTGCAATAACTAAATTTAAGGTGAATGTGTGATTGATTTTTTTTTTAACGGAAATATAGATCTTTTAAAGATTTTGTTTTGGTACAGGGCAAATAAGAGGCCGGGACCTCGCAAGATACGTCACGCAGTTGCCAATTTGTGTTTGATTGATTGCACTCCAACATTTAATGAATTTTCTCATTATTAATTGGTTTTTGCTCCGACTTCACTGACCTGTTTCTGTCATTGTTCTGCTTCTATTGATACCAACGTAATATCAGAGTAGACTTCCAATTTATATATAATAAAGGCACTGAATATTAAATCAGTTCGGTTCATTTTTGTTCTGTTCATATTTTTCCTGTTTGGTCACTGTTCGAATAAAATCACAAATAAATGGAACATAAAACATATAATAAGATATTTTTTAAGGTTATAAACTAACACATTTTTGAACAGTTTGGGATGGTCAGGGGCTAGGTGATCAATCTTCAAGACAGTGTGCGATGATGCTGTAGTAATGATGTTAAAGAACTGCCCAAACGAATTTAAAAGATGTCCAAAAGAGCATATGGCTATTTTATCCGAAAAGAAGTTTCTATATCTCGACAGGTAATATACATTTATTTATTTATTCAGTTTTATTTAAAAACAGGGTAGTCTTTTCAGTGCTAAAGGCCTTACAAAAGAGCCCTGTACATACAAATATTTACAAACAAATAGAATAAATTGTAGAAAAACAAAGACATTATATAAACAACATACCATAAGAGATTGAGAAGAAAAAAAAGAAGAAAAAAACTAAAAACTAAAACAAATTAAAACTAGATCAAAATGAACATAAGGCCTGAAATATTAAAGAACAGACATAAAATCAAACGGGTAAAAGGTAAGAAATAAAACTACTACAGACTACACAACTACAAACAAACAAACAAACAAAACTAACTGTAATAACTCATGATATAACATTAGGTACCAGTGCATGCATTAAAGTGAAGGAGGGAGTGATTTAATTTGGTTTTTGAACATTGACTGCATTGACGACATTTCAGGTGGTTACACAAACATTATAGACCCTAAACAATTTCTATGCACAGTGAAATAGCTGTTCATTTACTCGACACTCATCACAAAAGGGGGTTTGTTCTGGTCACGATAATACAATATTCCTTTTTCGCTAAACTAGGGTTATAGATAAAAGCAAAATGGAGACTTACGCTGTGAAATGGAATGATCATGAGCAGGCTGCTTTGAGGTGGTTGGACGTCCTCCTGAGATGAACGTCCAATCTCCATCATCGGCTTGACCTTGAAACCATCCACAGTCACTGACATCAAAATCACATTCTACTGATCCACTTCCTAAATTGGCAACACAAGTATCAATTCAATTTAATTTAAGATGGTTCACTTAATGATAAATTGCAGCCAGAGGCTAAATTACAAATCATTTCACGCTAAAACTGATTGAACATTTAGAAGGAAAAAAAGAAAATAGCAAATTAGCATTGCAAATATAATTACAAAGGCTTGAATAAGTAACAAATCTGAAGTATTAAAAAAGTACATTCTACTGAGCTCGCCGCTAAATTGGCAACACATTAAGAAAAAACGGCAAATGGCTCAATCCTTCATAAACGCTATATATTTAAACGATACAGTAGTATATAAATAAGTCTATCCTCACATTTTATGACACCCTATTTAAGAAAGTTCGCTCTACTTCTTTCAAATTTTGAATCTTAACCAATCATATGTCAGATATTAATCACATGCCTACAGATAACACAATATCTTGCTTTGTATTTCTTTTTCAAAATAATAGGTTTATCAAGACATATTTGTATAATTTCTTTCTTTTAACGAGTAAATAAATTACAACGTAATCATGATAATAGTTTTAGATGTAACCCACTTTTAATTGTGGTGGGAGAAAGTATTTCTATATTTGAAAGAGAGCTTGCTCGGGCCCTGCAAAAGTCTTATCACCGGCGGTGGCTGGCTGTGGACTAGTCTCGATTCAGTCTGTTCTTTGTTTTTATTCTTCTATCACACGCATTGATCCCACACACAGCGCGGTATCTCCACTGATCGCGCAATCCCCAAAATTTCCGTCCACACGACCAGAATGAGAGGAATGGCTATGTCTACTTTCAACGTTGAGGGTGTGTTATTTTATCAGCTGATTAGGCGTTCGACACGGAAACGGTACAGAGGCTGAACTAGCTGTGGACTTACTTATCGGACAATGGCCTGGAGTGATTGTGACGTCATCCAGTGCTATAGATCCCTCATCAGCTGAATCAAACCTGCCTTCGAGGGTAATGTAGAAGGGTGCTTCAGGGTCCATTATGAAGTCGATCTGTAAAACAAAATATAAAAGGCACAATCGGAAAAGAGAATGATTTGCAGAAAGGGAGTGAGTTCCTGATTTGTATAGAAAAAACAGCGCTTTTCAACTTAACTTCACGTTGTCGATGTAACTCATGTTGCGCCAAACGCCTAATGGTATAACAAAAGAAGCGGGACCACAATATTTTGTTCCTTTACTCATGAATTAGGTGATAGTTAGATTATTTGTTTCCGTCTGTATATTTTCTTCATGTTTGTGCGTGCGTTTCATTTCTTTCTTGTTTGTGTGTGTGCGTTGAGGGGGTGTGGGAGGGGGCTGAATCTCAATGTTGGCAATAACTCATCCTACCTCTATAAAATATATTTCATAAACATGTTATTTTCGAAAAAGTTATCTCACTAACCCTTATATTTAACCTCTCTTTTATATGTGGTGACAATCCCTATTTAATGAAAAGATGTATTTAAACAAAAAGGTGACTCACGTGACCAAGGAAATTATAGGCCAATTTCTTTACTTACCTCTTTTTCCAAAATATTAGAAAAACTTGTGTATACAGTTTTGCATGAGAAATGAATCATTTGAATCATTTCGTCATTTGAATCATAAGATGCATATTAAGAACCAACCTCTTCAGCTATCCATCGATCACCTTGAGAACCCTTCCTCTCAAAGACCACATCATCCTCCGTCAAGACTGTGCTATTCTGAGAAACATACAAACGAAGAACCCCCGCATTCTCCCCGTTCAGGTGGCTCCAGAATCGGAGACATGTGGAGTTCAGTCCTTCTTTCACTCTGACAGGAGGACCTTGTAGTTTCGCCGATTGGCTGCCTGAAGAGTTGGACGTCATAAAGATGTATGCGCCATCTAAAGATATTAAACAAAGCATTACCATAGAGTGGTGAAGTGTGACGTCATCAAAAATCTATTTTTGGAATTCTCAATTTTTTCTTCATTTTCTGAAAGAGCATCAAAAATAATATCCAAATGTCGAAAACCAATTGAATATGTTTAGTATTTGATAAGATATGACCTTCTGAATAAATGTATTTCCTATTGTAACTCAGTGTTATTGCATATGTTAATGATCAATATAGGCAATTCAACAAAAGCAATTGAAAGACACACACAATCTTCATTCCAAAGTACTTTTGTCTTTTTAAGACAATGATGACGGAAGGTCTTATCATATCAAGAGAGCATTTTGTCATTGTACGTTTGTCGTGTAGTTTGGAAGTCTACCCTTTATAATCACAATCTACTCCAGCAAGTTGAGCATATCGTTGAGTCGAGCATCTCATATTCTTCACTCAGTCCTCTCTTTAAAACAAGCTCGAGAATAATTCCTAGTAATTATTGATTGGGACAAAGTTATCGGTAATATACAGCATTCTTCATATATTTATGTCACTTTTGGATATAATTATTATGATCTCTTTTTTAATTCGAATTGGCATATTTTGTGAGAATGTTCGGTATTTTTTCAACCAGATACTTGTACAGGAACACTGAAGGTGGAATATCTGAAGTCTTACTAACATGATGTTGTGTGATCACGTGCAGGGGTTGAGTCACGTGAGGGTACACGTGACCCCTGGTGTAGCCAATCAGAATCGTCATCCAATAATTGCCTCCAACCACAAAGATCGATATCAAAGCTACAGTTACTCTTCCTCAGACCTGAAGGAGAAATAAAGATTAGACAGCAGAAAGGTAATGCTATTTCTCATGTTCTCACTTTCACATCCTTGCCTCCCCCTCTCTCTCCCTCTCTCTCCCTCTCTCATTCGCTTTCATGTCTCTTTCTTACTCCCCCCCTCTCTCTCTCTCTCTCTCTCTTCCCCTCTCTCTCTCTCCCTCCCCCTCTCTCTCTCTCTCTTTCCTTCGCTTGTATGTCTATTTCCCCCCTCTCTCTCTCTCCCTCTCTCTCTCTCTCTATCTCTATCTCCCCTTAACGTTTATGTCTTTCTCTTTCTCTCTCTTGCGCTTTCTGGGGACAGAGTTTTGCATAAGGCCCGGCCTTCCTGTCTTGTCTCTAAATACTTTCATTAATGTACATGTTCAGATTTTGTTTCTCCTTTCTTCTCATCTTCTCCGCTGTGCTATTCTCATGTTATACATTGATATATGATTTTTTTAAAAACTGTTATATGTTTGTTTAACTTTGTATATTTTTAATGAAAGTATTGAATAAAGTCACGTTGAACTTGAAGTTTCTCCCCCTCTTTCTCTCTTTCTCTCTTTCTCTCTCTCTCTCTCTCTCTCTCCTTCGCTTTTATTTCTCTATTTTTGTACAGGATGTTAAAATGAAATTGATGTTTTGTTTGAACAAAACTTGAATATACCTTGACTAAATGAATGAAACTTGATGATTGAATAGTAACTTGTATAGGCAGAATGGCCCATGAATGTCAAATAATGAATAATGAATGTCGAATATAAAATATTTTGTCTTATTCTCAAACTTAAAAGTACTCTGTAAACTATTTTGATTAAGAACATACTTTTCAGTATTTCGTTACTTGTATAATTCATTTGTTCTATTATATATTGTATTACTGTATGGTTTATATATGTCATTTACTTTGTGAATATTTGAGTTGAAAATAGATAAAATCAAATCAAAATCAGAATCAAATTAAAACGTATCTTCAGGCGATCTTACCGTCCCATGTCGTGAGTGGTCCTACTCCGAAGAGCTCCAGTCTGATCGCAATCTCACCGACCCAGGCCCATGGCTGGATACGAACGTACCGGCTCACGACCCCGGGGTATAGGGAGTGAGTCTGGACTGCGTTACCATCCACGTTACCTGGAAAATACTTTGGGTTTCATAGAAAAGGGAGACATCCAAGTTACCTGGAAAATACTTTCGGTTTCATAAGAGAGGGGAGGAGTGGTAATACAGGCGATCTTGTGATCTGGTAATGAACAGTACAGGATTTCACAGATTCAACTCAAACTCGAAGTATATGTTCAACATAAGAGTATTTTTACTGGGTGTAAGCTGTACTGGGTGTAAGCCACATATATGTTTAAACATAAGAGTAGTCATAAAGATATCTGCCATATAAAACTGGTTAAAAAAGGAGTAGATAAGTAACGAGAGACAGGTAAGACGTTTTAAAAATATACTTAAACTTACATCAAACAGAAGAAAAGGTGTTATCAAGATACAGGTAATAGAAAGAAGAAAGTGGCTGGATGTAAGCTGTACTGGGTCTAAGCCACATATATGTTTAAACATAAGAGTAGTCATAAAGATATCTGCCATATAAAACTGGTTAAAAAAGGAGTAGATAAGTAACGAGAGACAGGTAAGACGTTTTAAAAATATACTTAAACTTACATCAAACAGAAGAAAAGGTGTTATCAAGATACAGGTAATAGAAAGAAGAAAACAAAAACTAAATATTCCCCATTTAATTACCTTGACCTGATTCAGTTCATCTCTATATGTTGTCCATACTGAGCCGATGAGGGAGTAGTTCAGGGTAAAAGCTGTGACGTAATACTCAATATCAGACCTTCCCTGCATGGAGGCACCCGTTAGGAGATGCGCGCCGAGTAGATCTATCTGTAGCCACTGCAATTTATCATGTACTAACGGCTGCCAGCATGTTGAACCGTGTAATCTTGCAGCGGTTGACTTGTAGGGGGAGCCCGGCTCCTCACCCGAGGCGGTGATCTGTGAATCTATGACGTCACCGCTTTCCAAGCCTAGGGGATTCCCCGGGTTTTTACACTCGTATGCTTCATTAAATGATATCGAAAAAGAAAAAAATGTATTAATTAATTTGTGAAGAGATTACTGAAATCCCGCCTGAATGGCTTCACCGCCGCTTACTAACTCGTCTGATTCAACCTACTAACAGATTCATTTAGTCCTTTAGAAATGAATCATTAATTTTGAAACGAATCTACCAACAGCATTATTTTTCAGAAATATATTATATCGACAGTTCCCCCCCCCCCCCCCTGCCTTCTGTATACACTGCTTCGCATTAAACGCTGGTCGTTGGAACTTACTTAAAGATAATCACCGAAGCAGCTTTTCCAAGCTATACCGGGATGTGTGGTGTGTGACGGTGATGGTGCAGAAAAGAGAAATGTCTAAATACAATATAAAAGTGATGTGGGTGTACTAAAATTCGTTATTCTTAATATTTGCCGGTAATTGGTTTGCCGAAATGGTGTCTGTCTTACAATAGAGGACTGAACTTGCCCTTAGGTATATTTCTTGAAAGTCTTAGCAATCGTGTTCTACTTATACCTTCGCAACATATGACACCCACGACGCCCGTCCCCGGGGGTGGGATGTTGTTATTGAACCAACAATCCGTGATACTCTCCGCGTCATCAGGGCACACTGTAATTTTCTCGTCGAGGGTGGCGACCTCAGCCGATTTGTTAAGTACAGCGCCATCTATCGTTGCGTAGACACCAGGGAAGTCAAGGTATTTGCATACGAGGTCAGAGGTCGATTGTTCCCAGCCCCAGAAGCTCATGAGTTGCCAGGGTGAGTTTGCCCGAATGGGGAGGAATGAGACCGCGCCCTGTTTGACGTCATTGATGACGTTCTCTGTAAATAATAGATTGGGACATCCGTAATTTGAAATTTGACCTTTATTACCATGCACTGAAACAATAAGATCATTCACTAAAAGGTTCGTTTTTTCAATCACTCTTCAAAAGGAATAAGCAGAAACAGTTTTTTTCAAAATGTTGTTTTTGACTATAATAAAGTAGGCCACAGTTCTATATTCTATGTCAATAAACAGCAGATTATTTAACGTATTATAGCATTCATAATTAGTTTGATTTGAAATAGGCTGACTATTGATTCGATATAATTTGTTTATGTTTAAACAAATTGGATAATATTAGAGATTATATCCCTTATCGTATGATTGTTGCATTAGGAGTGTACACAACAAGAAAATGAATAGTTTTACTAGAAAATACGTTTCCTGCCGCCCACATCGGAATAGTACATTTTTATTGCTGACGTCACGCATACTACCTTTTTTCCCTAGGGAAAAAGGGACTATGCGTGACGTCAGCGAGCGTATAGGATTGTAATGCCTCAGCTCACAGCGCTCAAGCATGCGCACATGCAATTTGCGCTGTGCGCGCGATAATTGCACTACACTATACGCAGCGCCAGCTAAACCCTGTTCTTGAGCCGTGCAATTTTCTTTGATTTCTTTTAGATCTGAATGTAAGATGTGAATGTGAGTATAAGGTTCATGTTATTACAGAAGTGTAGGAATAATACAGATGGAAGGGATATAAAACAAATATAAAATGACTCATTCTCAGGACAAGCTAAAACTATTCGCATCGAAGGAACATCAACTAGTACTATTCTCCCGAGGGCCATCGGCCCGAGGGAGAAAAGTACTAGTTGATGTTCCTTCGATGCAAATAGTTTCAGCTAGATCCTCGAGTGTCATTGTATATTTGTATATTATTATGGCGGATTTATGCCAAAAGCACACCATAACATACAATAGTGTACCGAAGTGTTAAGTCATAGTGGACAAGTTGTCAAGGTTGCTAGTTTCAAAACAATTGTGTGCTAAACATTGACGTGCTGATGACACCAGCGCTAAACAATGCCCTGCCAGAGCCTCTTGTATGAATGATGCCGCTGTTTACCTCGTGCGCAGACTTTGTTGTTTGAAACCAGTAACCTAGACGACGAGTGATTCTGACTTTAGCCCTTTGGTATTCTATACTTACTTTCATCGCATCGTTTCCCGACGTAGAGTTCGGTACAATTGCACTCAAAATCACGCAATGTTTCCTCACAAGACCCTCCATTAAGACAAGGATCAGGTATACACGCTGTATGGAAAAAATGGATTAAAAAATAGACTTTATGAACACGCAACTATCTTCTTACATGGGCGATATTTTCTGCGAGCAGACTTCCACATGCACAGGTTCCCCCTCCCCCTACACCCTCCCCCTACCTGTCCATCTTTCACTCCATCTCTCCTTCTCTCTTTCTGTTTCTCTTACCCCTTCCTCTTCCTTTGCTTTTTCTTGTTTCTTCCCTCACGTCGTTTTCTCAGACATCCTCTCCCATTTGACCCCTCTTTCGACTTTAAATAACCCATTGCTTATTGAAACCTGGGCCCCGTCTCATAACGAGTGACGATTGATCCGAAACAATCGCCAGTCCTCCGATCAATCGCAAGTTTGCAGTCTCCTATCTCCTATGTACATAGTTGCGATCAATATCAATCGCAAATAAGTTGCGATTAATATCAACTCTTTGTAAGACGGGGCTCAGTTGGCCCCTGCATTAAGCCTATGGCAATGAATGAATGCAGTAGTCAACTGGTTAAATACAAATCACTATTAAGGCATCGTTTAACAATATTAAATATGAGATGCACGGCCCTACGTGATCAAAAAGTGCCTCAAAAAAGTAAAAATCTTTGAGTGACCGGTTTTACCATACTTATTTTCCCCAATAATCTGTAGTGTTATGAAAACCGTTAGGAAAAAGCGAAATTTGATTTCGATTTTCAATCATAAATATCTTGATAACCAGACAGGCGATCGGCTAGTAAAAGTCACGGTGTTCCTGACTGACCTAAAGGACTATCATTGCAGCATGAGCTTAATCCAGGATTTTGTTTCGGAATCTGGGACTAAGATCCTAATCCCTTTATCACCACACCTCGTACTCTATCTCACAATTTCATACAAGCATACTTAAAGGAGGTTGTGGGGGTTTCCATAATTATTAAATGAACAAAAATGCGTACCTGTCTACCTCGCTTCCCCATTTCAAGCCTCTTCCCTTCCCTAAAAAAGCTCTGTGAAATTTATTGTGAGAAAAAGCACCGGGTGTGATGTAAATGTAAGGTATCTGCCTCCTAGTTATTTTGAATTCTTATTTAATTCCCGTCTGTACTAGTTTGACCAGGAGGATGAGACCTCACTGCAAATCAGCTCTCAATTAACATAAAAAAGAGGATCATGGGGGATCAACATGCACCGATTAGGCATTGCTTGCTATATAAAGGGAGCAAGTAGCTATACGTAGTGCAGCAGGGCTTTAATTTCTACCCCCCCCCCCCCTCATCATCACCTCTCTGCCCATGATCCACATCCACTCTAGTCTAGTTTTGGACCCTTTCATTGATTTTTTTATTCGCCGACTATAAGCATTAAGACGAGTGATGGCGCGATCTTTCGTGACGGCGCCATCACTCGGCTTAACGCTTATAGTCGGCGAATACAAAAATCAGGAAACGGGTCCAGAACTATAAGACTAGATCCACTCCTTAAAGCACCCAATATTCACCTGGATGTGCGCAGTATAGATTAACCTTGCCCCGAGCCTGTGGGGGGACTAGTTGGTCATAGTCGGGGTGATCTAGGGGTACGATCTTAGGTATCTGTTTGATCATCTCGTATGTATGCTCGGAGAAAGTGAACGGACAGGCACTCATCATGTCCGGGGAAACAGAGGGGCACATCTCCGTCAGGTCAGATGATGAATCTGAGGGAAAATAAACATCTTAAAGGTGAAATTCAAAGAAAATCACTAATATGTCAACTAATGTATCACTATAAACTGGTAAGCTAACAGATGGCCATCGTACAAGTTTTAGGTCAACTACATATCGGGTAATTTATAAAAATATAAATACAACCACTTCCATAGCAGCTGGGATATACGAGAGATTCGCCGGAAAAATAACGCTGTTTTAGTGACGTCACTATATGGACCAATACTGCCCAAGCAGACGACATCCCATAAAGAATGAACATAATTGCAAAAGCTATTATTTCTCAAATTATAATGAGTTTAGTGTATATAAATGTGATGGCATGTCAAACCATTCAAAAGGGGATATGACCCGATTCTGATAACTTAAATCTTTTGCTCGTAAATACACAGGATATTAACAATCAAAGAAACCAGACTTTTAAATTGAAAAACCCCGGAATGATATTAAGGACGGCATTTGTTCCCTCTCGAAACGCCGAACATACCGCGGTGTGTGCAGCTGAATATACAATGGCGTCTTATTTTGTTTACAAGCGACATATTCCTTTATTTTTGTATCGCTGCATTTGTCATCAAAATAAAACCATGCGCGGGGTTTAGAGTGAGGCAATATATTATACATTTAGCCTGACGGTAGTGAAGTAAGAGAGAGAACTCAAGAGAAGATGAAAACACAGGCACTGGAAATGTGTGAGATGTCATTGGATATTGTCTGCTTGTGCCAATCATGTCCATACTGTGATCTCACACATCTCAGCAGCGTTCGGAGAGCTCTTCAGGTGCTATGGCGGGGCTGTATTTAAGCGTTTTGTAATTTATAATAATCAGTACTTCGAATGTTTCCAAGCATTGAATTTTGATAAACTTGTCGAATCAAAGTTTCAACTTTGCAATAATGAAAATAAAATTAGTTCTTAAAATCAATGAATATCTACTTTAAAGGTACTATGTCCCCTTTGCAGGCCAAAAAAATGAAAAGGTTAAATTCCAACGGCATTTGAAAGATAATTCTAATTTAGAACTTCCCTTAAAAAAAAGGGGGGGACTTGAAAATGTCTTTAAGTGGGAAAATAACGAATTTTAGTTGTCGAATCGACTTAAGTGCTACCAAGTCAGTAAGTAATAGTCTGATTTTCAAACCATTGTACCAAGTGTTCGTACGTTTTGTGCTGCGCAAAGATTCAATCAGTTCAATTTTGGCCATTACAAGAAGTGGGTTATTGATGTAGACATATGCTCATGTACCCTTTACAGCTCATTTTATGTATGTTATTATCAAAGAAGGATTAGATGTTGGCAGCAAAAGGGACATAGTATCTGTAAAGCGTTACTGAATTGATGAGGTTTCTGCCCTATCGTACTATGTATTTCACAGCACTAGTGTGGTATAGAGGTTTACATTTTTCACATAGGGCCTTATGCCCGAAATTTAAAAACAATGAATAAGAATATGCTTTCTGTCATCCTAAGTCCGGTAATTTATCTCAATTCTTCTATGTTTATTATATAATTATACAGTATATATATATATGTGTCACTCTTATCTTCGTAACTGCTCGCAATGTCTCCGTTCAATGTGATAAGAGATGGAGGAATAAATGTTGTGGACTCCTCTGTTTAGCAAATCAGTTTTCTGAATTGATTTAATGCCTAGTGTCATAGTAGTTGAACCGGATGTCAATTAAAATTTTCATGTAACCTGTTTAGTATTGCCTAAAGTTGAGCAAAACAACATGAACAACACGGCGGAACGGGTGCCGAAGCAGATTCCCGAGTTTTTACCGTATTGATACTTTTAAATATCGTAATTTGGAATGAAAATAAACAGATGGTATCAATGCCAGTTTGCCATGCTTGTCTCAGCGAACTTCAAATCAAACAGATTGAGGTTCTTTCGGATTTAATTGATCGACTATGGACATAAAGTTGAAACAAAATAATTTGCGAGCCCGCGATAGCAGTGTGGATTGGTATTATTAACAAAAATGGTACCTATATAATAATATAGGCTAACAAATTCTCTCTGAAAGGATTTGAGGAAAACCATATTATAGCTATCATAATTTTACGCGAGTGTATCCTCTACAACATAACGATAAGCTTTACATTGTATATCGCCCAATGTTTAGGTAAAATTGGTCTGAACAGTGGAAAAGAAATATGCGAGGGAGGCGTTTTCGGGTCTTTAAAATAATAATAATAATAATAGTACTCAGTTTTTATATAGCGCAAATTACAATTAAGTCTCTAAGCGCTATATATGGAAATAGAACAAATTCAAGAAGTGAGTACAGACGAAATGACATGATAAGAACGTAATAGCAGGATGGATATTCAAACTGGAAACTACATGTACATGTATAATACATTGTATTGTGTAAAGAATGGTACAAAATTACGTTTGAAAAACGTAAGACTTTAACAGAGGCTTGAATATATCAAGAGAAGAACATTCTTTAACATTAATAGGAAATTTGTTCCATAGTTGAGGGACTGCATATTGGAAAAACGTGAAGCTTCCTGGGGCTCGCTCTGCCCCTCCCCCTTCCTCTTTTGGAACCTGCCTTGTACCCCAGGCCCTTAGACACTGCGCTCTCTTCGCTCTACTGGGACCCAAAACATTATGTTCCAGAATGATGAAACGACAAGAATAATGGGAATGAAATGCACGCATGTTTTTAACCCTTTTTTAACTTCTTAACCTGACCAACCTGTTTATAAACCTGCTCGTAATCCAAATACTTGTTAACCATTATTTTTTAGAATTATACGTACCATCTGCCATCAGCATTCTCATGTGTAGAGTAAGTAGTACAAAGCAGACGACCTGAAACAAGAGATTCGATAAAGAAAAGTTTTTGGTTATTTGATTTTAAGAAGGAAACGATATAAAACTACTCACAATAAGTGCACGAAACATGTTATTCTTTCCACGTCAATTATGTGTACACCGGTGTACAAAACGAATGCTAGATGTCACCCCTGATACAAACACTATACCTCACCCTAACCCTAAACCTAACCAACACCCTAACCAACACCCTAACCAACACCCTCCCCCTCCCCGTCACCCTCCCCCTCCCCTCAACGTCACCCTCCCCCTCCCCTCCCCTCACCCTCCCCTTAACCCTCCCCCTCCCCTCCCCTCACCGTCACCCTACCACTCACACTCACCCTCCCCCTCCCCTCCCTTTACCCTCACCCTCACCTTCACCCTACCACTCACCCTTACCCTACCACTCACCCTCACCCTAACCCTCCCCCTCGTCCTCACCCTTACCCTACCAACTCACACTAACCCTAACCCTAACCCTCACCCTAACCAACGCGCTCATCCTCACCCTCACCCTACCACTCACCCTACCACTCACCCTCACCCTAACCCTAACCCTTACCCTCACGCTCACCCTCACCCTAACCCTAACCCTCACCCTCACCCTAACCCTCACCCTCACGTTCATCCTCACCCTCATCCTCACCATCACCATCATACTCACTCTAACCCTCACCCACCCCTCCCCCTCACCCTAACCCTCACCCTCACGCTCACCCTCACCCTTACCAACACCCTCACCCTAACCCTCCCCCTCACCCTCAACCTCACCCTCACGCTCACGCTCACGCTCACCCTCACCCTAACCCTCACCATCTTCTTCACCCTCACCCTAACCCTAAACCTAAACTAAAACCCATAGCAACCCTATCATTCCCCCTGTATCATTCTTCTCTTCCCTTTGTTGTACTTTTGCATTACCAGGAACCCCCTAATTCATGTATTTTGCTTGTACCCAATATTATTGTCAGGGCTCACAAGGCAGTTTATATTTCTTTGACTTTATTATTGTTTTAAAGCTGAACTAGTTCTGTATAATCTAAACTTATATTATATTCTGTTTAAATTAAATTCATATTTCTCCACGTATGTTTTAAAGTATACTGACTTTATTAAACGAGTTCTGTTTAAACTATGTTTATATTTCTCCATGTATGTGTTAATGCATACTGACTTCATTTTGTATTCCGAGCTGAACCAGTTCTGTCTTAACTAAGTTTATATTTCTCCATGTATATTAAAATGTATACTGACTTTATTATGTATTCAGAACTGAAAAAAATAGATAATATCAAAAATGAATTATCTTCGACGGAATATAATCCCGAGTAATTGTCGCTGGAACAAGAACACTGTGTTATGACAGAAACTAGATATTGGCAGCCTTTATTCCTTTAGAACTAGACTGAGTGATGGCTTATTGAATTGAATTGAATAAAATTGAATTTATTTCCACAAAACATAAAATAAAAATGGACAAAATGATACATCTACAGTCAAATGAAGTGGATGGATAATGATAATAATAATAAAACGGTGCTTATAAAGCGCTTTCCACCTCTCAAAGCGATAACAAAAGTATAAATAATTATCTAGGTTATCCCTTCATACATCATCATTATCATGATGACTATCGAAGACGTGAAACCCTATTCACGGTGCTTGCACCCTCTGTTTAGGTTACATGATCTATGTCTGCTTTCAATTACGTTACTATGGCAACACGATACTAGCAATTTGCGTTTTATTATTTCCCAATCGAAAACGAAATGGTTGGTAAAGAAATTTCAGGTTGGTCTTATTATGTAAATCCCCTGGCCTCTTTGCAAACAATATACCATCTCAGACTTGTCAGATGTAGCTTTTCAGTTTATAATGACGCTCTCATCACGCGGTGATTGAGAAACAAATTATGTGATATTTTTTAGGGGATTGTACTTTTGTAATCGTGTCTATTTTCTCCTAGGTGATATACTAACAGAAAATATGAATAAGAACTGTCCCTCGATAAGGTAAGGTAGGGCAAGGTATTTCTTCATCAACATATTGCAGCCAAAGGCTGATTAGAATTGCATGCATGATAGACAAATATTTGATTAAAAACATCATAATTTTTATTTACAATTCGTTATTTAACAATAATTCAATATCATACAAAAGTTATTTTACCGCATTGAAACAATATGTGGATATGAAAACGAATGAATACCAGGCAAAAGCAAAGCGCAGACAATAAAGGAAGTAAAGGAAAAATGAGGAGCAGGAAAATAAAGAGAAACGGGAAGGAACGTTGAGAGAGAGAGAGTGCGAGAGAGAGAGAGAGAGAGAGAGAAAGAGATAGTGAGAGGGAGATAGTAAGAGATGAACAGAGAGAGAGAGAGAGAGGAACACGAACACAGAGCTGGTATTACACAATGCAAAATATAAATATTATTAACGTAAGGTGATTTTATCCAAGTTAGTGAAAATGTGTTTACAAAGGAATTGAATTATAACAAAGTAATATTGGAGAAAAAATACATTCCCATAATGCACATTCATAGCGAGCAATCATCTTCAAATCGCTATTGTGTGTGTTCTAAAAAGTCTATGTCCAGTTTTTCAGCATTAAAGATAAAGTTGAGTTCTGGTCATTGCATTGTGAAAGAAACGGTGCGGAAAGGATCAGAAAAGGTTGATCATCTAGCATATAAGTATTGGTGTGGACTGCAAGATTCTGGAATCATCAAAATGATAGGAAATTTCGCCCATGCAGTCTTGGTAGAAATATATATATGGGACTACACGAACATGTGGCATAAAAATTCGTGTGGCATAAAAAGCCGTCCCGATTTTTATGCTGTTACATGCCATATTTAGAATATTAAGGCATTTGAAGAGCCATGCTTTTCAGGGAACATTTTTGTATCTGATGTTCTTCCACACTTGCATTAACAATGATAACGCTTACAAATTATTTCTCACCTCTTCCCAGAACTCAACCTTTTATTTCTAGAGTACAGCTATCTAGGAGTCACTGTTTTTAATGAAGGGGCGCCATACATTATGCCTCAATTTCTCGAATCTTTCTCACTCTCTCTCTCTCTCTCTCTCTCTCTCTCTCTCGTTATATATATATATCTCTCTCTCGTTATCTCTCTCTCTATCTCTCTCTATCTCGTTCTCTCTCTCTCTCTCTATATATATATATTTCTCTCTCTCTCTCTTGTCTCTGTCCTATTCATTAGCAATTTCTATTTATCACCTAATACAAAAAAAAGTGATTAATTTATAACCGAATACCCCCAAAAAGCATGACTGCATGATTAAAATGTGTTTCTGTCAAATTAAATCATTCTTCTGTTTGTAGTGAGGTAGGATTAATTTCAGTTTCATGTCAGTTCACATTTCACATTATTTGTACAACATTGCGTACAAAACAATGATTGATTAAAGGGCAGACGTTTAGTTGGTAACAAGTAAGTGAGACATGAATTACTCTAAAGGCAACTTGTGAATAAACATTGACGTTAAATAGGAGTGATGAGAATAGTCACATAAGTATATGTATAACGCTTAATACTACGTTACTAAGCACATTACATTGTAATTATTGATATATCGGCCATTGTATTAATGTGCCAATACGTACATGATAATACACACGGTCCACTCCCCGGGGAGTATTCCAGGCGCCATTTTACAAGAGCACACAGTGTCAATTCAACCCACCACATCAACGCTCACATCCTGCCGGGTACGCGTTTAACAACTGGGCGAAGAGTGGCCAATGTAGCCAATTATGAAGGGTTATATCTTGCCTTTAGGACTCGAACCGCTAACCAGGTGGTCCACAGTCCTGTGACATATCCGCTTGACCACGACACCTTTACATGTGATTTTCCCGTAAGTTATACTTCAAAGGGTAATATAGTATGTATGTGGTCCTAAATACAGCCAAACCTGTCTTTAGCAACCACCCAAGGAAAAAACAAAAAGTGGTCTTTGTAGACAGGTTCCTTTAGTACATGTTTCAATGAGAAGCCATTATCGAGGAAAACAAAAAATTTGGTCTTTGTAGACAGGTGGTCACTAAAGCAGGTTTGACTGTTTATAATTGAACGACTAATGAAGATATATGCATTCAGCGAAGGTGGTAATGGGCAGGGGCGTCGCCATAGGGGGGGGGGGGGGGGGTGTGGGGGGGGGTGCGACACCCCCCCCCCCCCCCCACCTGTCAGGATATTGTCGGTAAAATTGCGCTGCCGTCGGGAAAAAGAGAAAAGGAGGAGGGGAAAAAAGAGAGGGAAAAAAAGAGAGGGAAAAAAGAGAGGGGAAAAAAAGAGAGGGAAAAAAAGAGAGGGAAAGAAAGAGAGGGAAAAAAAGAGAGGGAAAAAAGAGAGGGAAAGGGAAAGAAAAGAAAAAAAGAAAAGGAAAAGAAAAGAAAGAAAGGAAAAGAAAGGAAAGAAAGAAAAGAAAGGAAATAAAAGAGAAGAAAGAAAGAGAAAAAAAGAAAAGAGGGAGGAGAGGAAAGAAAGGAAAAGAAAGAAAAGAAAGAAAAGGAAAAAAAGAAGAAAAAAGAGTGAAAGGGAAACAAAAGAAACGGGGAATGAAAGAGAGGAGAGAGAGGGGAGGTAAGAGTATGAGAGAGGAGGAGTGGGAGTAAAAGAGAGAAGGTGGTTGTTGGGTGGAGTCGTCTCGTCGAGGGAGCAAGAAAGAAACGGGTAAATATGTTGCTGTGTCGGGTCAGCTGTGTCGGTGTTCTTGCTCGATTCTCGTGTACTATAATTTATCAATGCAGAAGTTTGAAGTCGGTGAGATGTATATTGTCGGTCGGCCGACAAGTTTTTTTCCCTACGAACTGTGACTTCTTATCCGCTGTGACGACTTCGAGAGTGACTACAACTACAATACTTGTATTTTCTCAAAGTTTCAGTTTCCTATAATATCAGCTAAAGAAATCAGAGGATTAAAATTTTCGGGGAAACTAAATTCAAACAAGGTTTAAGAGTCAACAACGGTACGACAAATCGTCTTCCTTTCTTTATATTGTGATGAAACGCCAAAAATTCCGCGCTTCGCGCGGAAGGGGAAACTTCATTTAGACGAGTCGAGAACGGTACAACGAATCGTCTTCTTTCTCTAATAATGCAAGGGGAAACTTCATTTAGACGAGTCGAGAACGGTACAACGAATCGTCTTCTTTCTCTAATAATGTAAGGAAACGTCAAAGCTTTCGCGCTTTGCGCGATTGTGGGAAACTGAATTCAGACTTATGGGACTTAGGGCTTACTAAAAGTCGAAAACGGTACAACGAATCGTGTTCTTTCTCTAATAATTTGAGGAAACGTCAAAGGGGGAAACTGAATTCAGATGAATAGGGCTTAATAAGATTCGAAGCCGGTACGAGGAATCGTCTTCCTTTCTCTATATTGTGATGAAACGCAAAAAATTCCGCGCTTCGCGCGGAAGAGGAAAACTTCATCTAGACGAGTCGAGAACGGTACGACGAATCGTCTTCTTTCTCTTCGCGCGAGAGAGGGAAACTGAATTCAGACAAAATTAATAGGGCTTATTTAGAGTCGAAAACGGTACAAAGATTCGTGTTCTTTCTCTAATAATTTGAGGAAACGTCAAAGCTTTCGCGCTTCGCGCGAGAGGGGTAAACTGAATTCAGGTGAATAGGGCTTAATTAGATTCAAAAACGGTACGAGGAATCGTCTTCCTTTCTCTATATTGTGATGAAACGCCAAAAATTCCGCGCTTCGCGCGGAAGGGGAAAACTTCATCTAGACGAGTCGAGAACGGTACGACGAATCGTCTTCTTTCTCTAAAGATTTAAGGAAACGTCAAAGGGGGAAACTGAATTCAGATGAATAGGGCTTAATAAGATTCGAAGCCGGTACGAGGAATCGTCTTCCTTTCTCTATATTGTGATGAAACGCAAAAAATTCCGCGCTTCGCGCGGAAGAGGAAAACTTCATCTAGACGAGTCGAGAACGGTACGACGAATCGTCTTCTTTCTCTTCGCGCGAGAGAGGGAAACTGAATTCAGACAAAATTAATAGGGCTTATTTAGAGTCGAAAACGGTACAAAGATTCGTGTTCTTTCTCTAATAATTTGAGGAAACGTCAAAGCTTTCGCGCTTCGCGCGAGAGGGGTAAACTGAATTCAGGTGAATAGGGCTTAATTAGATTCAAAAACGGTACGAGGAATCGTCTTCCTTTCTCTATATTGTGATGAAACGCCAAAAATTCCGCGCTTCGCGCGGAAGGGGAAAACTTCATCTAGACGAGTCGAGAACGGTACGACGAATCGTCTTCTTTCTCTAAAGATTTAAGGAAACGTCAAAGCTTCCGCGCTTCGCGCGAGAGGGGGAAACTGAATTCAGATAAAATTAATAGGGCTTATTTAGAGTCGAAAACGGTACAATGAATCGTCTTCTTTCTCTAATAATTTAAGGAAACGTCAAGGCTTACGCGCTTCGCGCGAGAGGGGTAAACTGGATTCAGACAAAATCAATAGGGCTTATTTAGAGTCGAAACAGTACAACGAATCGTGTTCTTTCTCTAATAATTTAAGGAAACGTCAACGCTTCCGCGCTTCGCGCGAGAAACTGAATTCAGACAAAATTAATAGGGCTTATTTAGAGTCGAAAACGGTACAACGAATCGTGTCCTTTCTCTAATGATATGAGGAAACGTCAAAGCTTTCGCGCTTCGCGCGAGAGGGGTAACTGAAATCAGATAAAATGAATAGGGCTTATTTAGAGTCGAAAACGGTACAACGAATCTTGTTCTTTCTCTAATAATTAATTTTGAGGAAACGTCAAAGCTTTCGCGCTTCGCGCGAGTGGGGGAAATTGATTCAGATGAATAGGGCTTAATAAGAGTCGTGAACGGTAAAATGAATCGTCTTCTTTCTCTAATAATTTAAGGAAACGTCAAGGCTTACGCGCTTCGCGCGAGAGGGGTAAACTGGATTCAGACAAAATCAATAGGGCTTATTTAGAGTCGAAAACAGTACAACGAATCGTGTTCTTTCTCTAATAATTTAAGGAAACGTCAAAGCTTCCGCACTTCTCGCGAGAGGGGGAAACTGAATTCAGACAAAATTAATAGGGCTTATATAGAGTCGAAAACGGTACAACAAATCGTGTCCTTTCTCTAATGATATGAGGAAACGTCAAAGCTTTCGCGCTTCGCGCGAGAGGGGGAAACTGAATTCAGATGAATAGGGCTTATTAAGAGTCAAAAACGGTACGACGAATCTTCTTCTTTCTCTAATAATTTAATGAAACGTCAAAACTTTCGCGCTTCGCGCGGGAGGGGGAAGCTTCATTCAGATAAGGATTAAGAGTCGAGAACAGTATTCCGAATCGTCTGCTTTTTCTCATGATTTAATGAAATGTCAAAGCTTCCGCGCTTTGCTCGGGAGGGGGGGGGGGATACTGAATTCAGAAAAGAATAAACAGTCGAGAACGGTACAGCAAATCGTCTTCTTTTCCTAATAATTTTAGGAAACGTCTAAGCTTCCGCGCTTCACGCGGGAGGCCCATCACCCACACCCCCCTAATGAGTGATTCTCTTGATCACTACCGCCCCTCCCTAAAATAAGATCCTAGCTCCGCGCCTGCATTAAAATATATAGCTATGATGCTGACTAAATTGAAGAAATAATTCGTATATTTATGTCGTCGAGGAAAATGACAATTTTGCTCATATGCAAGTACTATAGATAGCCTTCGGCCCCAGGTTTATAGGGTTGAATTTGTAGATATTGAAAATTTAATTTTGTCGGTAATTGGTGGCTAGTTTTGTCGGTAATCGTTGGCCTCTACACCCCCTACTGAAAAAGGTCTAGCGACGCCCCTGGTAATGGGGTTCTGTTTTCAGAGTTCTAGCTTGCAGTTTATAAAGCTTTGTAAACAAGTATGTAAATGGTGGCATGGTTCACATCGGCAATGTAACTATGATAAAATAATAATATACCCTAATGGTTCAGAAACTGATATCACCACACACTTCACTATCGTCCTGCGATTCGATTTTCGAAAATATTATTTAGCTTCTGAATAATGATAAGAAATCTCACAACCGGACTTTAGTGCATTGAACTCTCCTACTCAGATTAAAAGCCGAATAGGCTTCAAATCGTAGACAATCTCATTTTGGTCTGACGTCACTACGATTCTGAGCCGATTTATATTTTACTCTTTCAATGAAGCATAGCATCTCTTGAAATTTAGATTTTCTTATTAATCAAATGAATATTCAAATCCACGGTCAATAAGACTTTAATTTTTAATTTTCGTATCAAATGCTATCGTAAATTCATTCATATTAAATCGAATCGTGTAGTGTGCGGTGGGCTTAACTGCCCTACAGCAAGCTTGATAAAGAAGAGAACGTCGTGATACTAATTTTGGGGATAAACTTACCGCGTTCATATTGATGTAACTTGTGTTCCAAACGTCACCGAATCCGCCCAAGTATCACAATGAAATAATCGTCTCTTCACAACTCTCCCCTCTATCTCAATGATTTTACAATATCAAGAAAGTGATAATCGAATTATGTCCTGAACAAGAAATTATCTTGAAACCAATAAAACTGCAGCTCGAATAAATTGAAAATGGTATGGCCACTTGCATGCCACTCGATGCACTAAGTGTTTGTAAGCAAACTGATATTTCTATAATTCGTTATTCCAAATCTTTTCCCTAACTGAATCTCTGTCACTGTCTCTCTCGTTTCTCATCTCACTTTCCCATCTCCTTGTTTCCTTGCCCCCCCCCCTCTCTCTCTCCCCTCTATCTCTCTATCTATCTGCCTCTCTCTCTCTCTCTCTGCCTCTCTCTCTCTCTCTGCCTCTATCTCTCTCCCCCCCCCTCTCTCTCTCTCTATCTATATATATCTCTATATAAATCTGCCTCTCTTTCTTTCTATCTTTGTCTCTCCCTCTATCTCTCTGCCCCCTCTCTCTGTGTATCTATCTGCCTCCCTTTCTCTCTCTCTCTCTCTCTCCCCCTCCCTCTCTCCCTCTATCTAGTTATCTCTCTATATCTATATGCCTCTCTTTCGTCCTCTCTCTTTTCATTTCTCTATTTAGTAGATCTTTTCGGAAATAAAGTCATTGCAGACAGATTTGTGCGCATGCGTGGCGAGAATAGGCGCTTGGTGAATCTGAAACATGATTGGTTAATGATTGTCAGAAGAGTGATGACGTCATGAATCTATACAACCATGTTTCGAATACAGGCTAATGAGCTATAGTGTCCTTTTTAAGGCACGTAATTCAGTTTTATTATTGTGTAATAGTGTAATTGGAACACGAATAAAGCCAGCTCGCATCAATTGAAACAAAATTATTTTCTATTGTTGAGTGATTGATCATGACACCCAATGATCAATGTCTCTCTCATAACATATCATTTACAATTTTTATTGAAAAAATGGGGCTGTAAACAAATCAATTGGGATTGAAACAGAAAACATCTGGAGCTTATTAGGGGGGATGGGTTGTGTGCATTTTTTTTCCTTTTTTGTTGTTGTCTATCTATTTGTTTTGAATTACTTATTCTGGATGTCCTGGTTTTCAATATTTTAGTTCATATAGTGGGACGACAAAGCAGTTTAGATGTGCATTTGTTGAAAAAATGTACGTCTACCAAGTTTGACACACAGGTAGGCCTATATTGATTATGCCCATTTTTCTAAATGGCCCTTCCCGTGTACATTTTCCTTGTATATGCTTTAAAGGCCGATAGTTGAGTTCTGTTTTCAGACCGAAAATGCCTTCAAAGTACATGGTTATTGCTCTTACTTATTTATGACATTTCTAGTGCCCGTTTAGAACCTAAAATTGCTATGAAGGTAATTTTAGACCCCAAAATGTGTGAAATTTAGCCAATACGATCATACCAATTTCAGCCAATGCCGATGATGGCTTTTTGTTGGCTTTTTCGTGTTGGTTATATTACGCACAATCAGCCGGCCCATGTATTGTTATAATTAATTAATTAATTAATTAATTAACGGTTACCGTATTTGTATTGTTATTATTAATCAATTAATTAATTAACGGTCACCGTATTTCTTTTAAAGTGGACCACTTTAAAAGAAATACGGTGACCGTGACCACTTTAAAAGAAATACGGTGACCCTTAATTAATTAATAATAACAATACATGGGCCGGCTGATTGTGCGTAATATAACCAACACGAAAAAGCCAACAAAAAGCCATCAACAGCATTGGCTGAAATACAAACAAAAAAAGCGCTATACTGTTTTTTCAACGGCTTTCCTTTTTTCGTTAATTCTTGACCTTGACATAACCCTCTTTATCCCTTTTCTTTTTTTCTTCTTCTTTCCCATCTGTACATATACCATATATTCCTATACTTGACCTCTGCACTCAGAGAGCAATAACTAATTGATGTCTCGACTTGGTGTCAGCTTGGGTTTGTCCATATTAGATCGCCCTCCAATGGGTGGGTTGGTTTTTTTGCACATAGTGATACATATTTTCACACACACGGTGAGCTTGTTAGCTCACCCGGTGTGATGGGGATGTGCGCATCTTCGGGTGTACTTGTTGTAGTCATCCTAATTGCTGTGGTCGATGCATCGTTGGGTAGTTGTTCTCAGAGATTTTGTAAATAGTTTTATATATTCCATATTTGTTGTTGTATTCATGAATAAGTTATCTTTGTCACATCATATGAGGGGGCCTTAACTTAACAAGCTGTGCTTCAACCAAGGTCTCCTCGTCTTCCTTTATTCTACATTGTACTGTTATGATTATACTCTATTATATGTTGTCACATGTGTTTTCTGGAAGACAAATAAACTTGATACTTGATACTTGATACTTGTCATTCGTACACGTTAAATGAAGTAGACAACTTAAACGTTACTGTTGATTGCTAGAAAATCGGACACGGCTCGAACATTGCTCAATTTGTAATCAGAATCAGATAATCTACTCTTAATTTTTTACATTAATGACACTTGTAAGTTGTGTACTAAAGCCTTTATGTGATCTAAGGGGAATTATAACGTTAACAATAACAACAAAAAAACCTCCCGGGCGGCTAATTTTTTTTTCCCAAACAGGTTTGCCAATGCTAATATTTCCGGTCATCTGATTGGCTGATATGTTACGTCATTAGCAATGACGTAATCGTTAGGGTGAGTGATAGCGTTATACAAATCATGCAGAATCACTTTTCATCAACCCATCGTTGGCTCAATCGGTAAGGTCAACGTAATACAATTATAGAGTCATGGGTTCAAGTCACATTTTATTCCGTATTTTTGCCTTTACAAATAGTGAGGCAAAGCAATACAAATCAAAGTCTAAATGTTTGTGACCTCTTTCCAAGCTGCTAATGACGTATCAGCCATTGAGAAGAAGGGAAATATAAGAAATTGCGGTCCGAATTGAAATGCCCCACCGTCCGCACTTTGGGAAGCCCTGCTTTAAGGTGTTATCTACCAACAGGATATGTAAAACTGAGTCTATATCCTCCTTCCTCTTCTCCCCTGCATTGGACTGTCCGGCATGAGCTTCTTGATAGTTCTGCACAATTCTTCTGATAGTGATATTACATAAATGCATGAAGAATTAACAAATATATTTATATATATAATACGCTGCGGCTGCATTTAGACTAGTCAACGGGGAATCCCCATAACGCAACGATCGCTGTCATAGAATTTCCGTACAGCCTATACATGGTAAACTAACCGGTATAATACATGCACGTACGCAATACATGCAATATTCAGTCGTGTAATGATCGAGGGTGAAGTTCGAATTTACTAGTATTGGTGTATTTACTGTACCTACAGGGCCGAGCCGGGCGGAGTTTGCTCTCACATTTTTGTAGTTGAAATTGTCAATGTCGAGGAGACTATCTGAAGATATTCATAATGTCATCACGATGAGCTTGACTTATAATTAAACTCAATCTGCAGCCGAACGAATCGCAATCCTGCCCTAACTACCCTGCATTAGAGCTCATAGCGTGTACATCTACATGTAAAACGCGGTAGAGTGTATTCATACTCCTAGTACATTAGCTCATTGCAAGGAGAGCTATCTAGAGTCCATTCTCATCGGTTTTCCACAGGCCAAGATTCGGGTAAGAAACCATACACGCTATGCGCTATGCATATTAATTTACAAAAACGCTGTTGTGCAAATAATTGGAAATACAACGTTGTAATGTAAATCAAGAAAAGTAAAGATATGGCCTAATAATACATGTACTATATTAGGAATTGTCAAATGTCTAATTAAGAAAAGTATATAGTAGTTAGAAAATATACTATATAGGCCTATTAGGTATTGGTCATATGTCTTACTTTTCTTAACTAGATTATACTTTACTCTATTGTATAGTAAGTAATTAGTTAATAGATTATTACGTCTCCCTCTAGGTATTGGACATAAACACTATTGGTGGGGTATTCTAAAGACAGGCAATGTCATTTTACAAGATCATCCATGTTCTTATTATTTGACTTTTGTTAAGCAGGCTTATTATAAACCCCATGTGCATTAGTTTAATTGTATCATCATGTGACAAGTTAATATTTTTCATCTTGTATTATGTTTTTTTCCAACCCTTAATAAGTCTACATTATTCTTTTTATTCACCTTGCCATATTGTTAATGTGTATGTTGTCGACTATAGGGCCCCACTCACAAGCTTAGCTTCTACAGGGGTCCTAAAACCATTCATTTTATAATATAATCAAGTTTATATATTATGTTGATTAATGTACTATTACCAGTCTCTTTTTTATGTAAAATATTATATTGTTGTGTTGTGTGGTTTTGAATAAACTAGAATTTGAACTTGATGTCATTTGTTGGGTCTATAATTGACTCGTATTTCATTTCAGATTTGTAAGCTGATCTGACCGTACATCATGGCATTATTTGGTAACCTTGGTAACAGTAGTAACAGTGCACACTGGGTGACGTCACCAAATAATAGCAAAGAAAGTAAGTAGTTATGTTGTCTGTTTCTCCCCTGTGTACATTGTCTGTTGGCCTCCTGCCCTCTTCCACTTTCTTTGAATCTGTTTCACTATATCTCTTAATTCTATCTGCTCCCTCACTTCTCTCCTTCTCTATCTCATCTCTCTCTCTTTCTCTTGACTTTTTCGCTTTCTCTCTAACATGCCTCCCCCTCTCTCTCTCTCTCTCTCTCTCCCTCTCTCTCCCTCTCACCCCCTCTCTCTCTATCTCTCCCTCTCTTTTTCTCTCCCTGTCTCTCTCTCTCTTTCTCTCCCCCTCTCTCTTTCTCTCCCTCTCTCTTTCTCTCTCTATTTTTCTGTCACCAGGTCACAGTATTTAATTGCATCTGCAGTCTGTTTTTATCTGCTTGTTGATCTAAAGATTGTGAGTTCAATTCAAATGCACGTGGAGGAGTGGAACCTATTTTGTGCGTCAAGATGCCTCTCCCTTGATTCAAGACACTGGCTAGGTTACAGTCGAAAACAATCCATGACGTGGGCCTTGTTTTTATGGGTGTGTACTAATGCTGTGCCACTTGTGTCAAGTTGAGTTGTTCCCCTCCCCCCTCCCCCCCCCCCCAACCTCATTGAAATCGGTTAAAGTGCATCCCAGCCCCCACCCCCCCCCCCCCCACTCAGTGTTATTTAGGGTACGCATATGCATGTTCCCTCCTTTTGAAAACACCCTCTAAGTCCAGTGTGTAAAGTCAATACAGGCCAGATTTTTGTGTACTACGAGCCAGACTTTGGTGCGTGAAAAGTACCCCTTTACCGGACATTTTGGTTACACGCATGGTATCCCTCCATTCACGGGGGGCCGGGGAGTGCATCAGTTGGTTGGGTGGAGGGACCATAAAGGTTACAGTGATCAAGTTTGCTCTATTCCCTGGCCGCCACCTACAGTTGCACTCAGAATATTGCTACAATAATTTATATTTGTATAAATTTTTTATCACTCTAAAGATATAATCCCTTGTTTATATTGCTTCATTGTTATATTTCTTGAAAGTGCCAAATAAATAACAAATAAATAAAGGAGAGTCAAATGCTCCCTATGAACTCCCTGTAAAATAGCAAGGTAAAATACCTCAGTCAACTCCAAGCATTCATGCCATTTCTATCTCCCTATTTTACTTTTGATCAGATGCGCTTGATGGAAGCTCGTCTCCTATCCGCTCCGGTCCTCCAGGGTTTGACCCAGCGGTAGCTCGACCTTCAGGATCAGGATCAGGATCATCAGCCGGGAGTGATGCGTCCTCGCCGTCCCAGTTTGCATTCCTCAATACTACGAGCCATCAACCTCCTACAGGTAGAGACATAATAATAATAATAATAATAATAATAATCTTTTAAAGTCCACTCCAAATTTTATTAAGTTAAACCGAAAATGGAAAATCTTTTTGCCCAATTGATCGTGAGCCCGGCAGCCACTGAGCAGCGCCAGATCAACGTTGCTCTATCCCTTATTGTTGAACGCCAAACAAGGTAGCAGCAACTCCCGTCTTTTAACGTCTTTTGGTATGACGCGGCCGGGGTTCGAACCCACGACCTCCCGGTTGTGAGGCGGACGCTCTACTGACTGAGCCAACACTCCGGTATACAGATACAACTCATTCATTTTCTTCTTTAAACTGTGCAAATCACCTTCAAAATCAATTTTTGGTTCACCTTCTTAAAATAATGGCCTAATTCATATTTTCAAGATTTGAGAAAAACAGAGGAAACTGAACCAAACAAAGAATAATTTGTTGTTGTTGCTCATTTCACACAGAAAGGTTTGGGGATATGTGACTATTGAAAAATCAGGGCCCCGTCTTACATAGAGTTAATATCAACGCAACTACATGTATGTACATAAGAGATAGGAGACTGCAAACTTGCGATTGATTGGAGGACTTGCAATCGATTTGGATCAATCGCAAATCTTTGTAATACGGGGATACAGTCATGTAGTGAACAAATTTGTGAGCAGATTGGCCCGGTCAGTTCAGGAACTTTCATGGAGTAGACATTGAACTGTAGTTTTTTTCATTAAAACAAAATGTTTTTGCCCTTATTTTGCAGGGGCAGGTGTGGCCCTGAGCAGAGAAGATCAGTTCCACTGCAAGGTGTGCAAGGTGGACCTATCAGGATTGGAGCCAGCGAAGCAGCACTACGCCGGGAAGCAACATCGAAAGGCTCTCTCGGCCCAAGACCCTGGCCAGAACCCCGGAGATGGATCCCTGGAGTGCAAGGTCTGTCTCAAGCAGTTTACCGGACCAGCATCGGCACGGCAACACTACGCCAGCAGCAAGCATAAGACGGCGATGGAAGGTGCCACATTCTTTGCTCAGAGCCAAGGTCAGGCTGGTACAGGTTCATCAGCAGCCATGAAGCAGAGATCTCCTCCGCCATTAGGACCTTTTGCGAAGGAAGCTCCCAATGTTCAAACTTCTTCGAGAGCCGGCCAACACATTTCATCCGGGGTGGTATCCAACGATGCTTCACCAGATGGGGTTTTGAGCCAGCACCAGCACCACAGGAGTACGCCAGCTGCACCGTCAAACCAGGGTGCACCGTCAAACCTGGGTGCGTCTGGAGGACGTCTGCAACAGCTGATTAGAAATCCTTCTGCCGAGGCCTTCACTGCGAAGATCAACCCTGGGAACCAACTGCTTAGGCAGCACATTGCAAAGGTGTGCTCCTCCGTTCTTGAACGATACCTGATGCAGCTCATCCCAGACCTCACTGACCGGATCACCGACAAAGTGCTTGAAGAACTCTCAAAGACCACACCCGTAGATGATGTCTCAGGCAGGGAGACAGGAGCAATGGCACCACCAGGACAGAATGCCTCTGCAGAAGAACTCCTGCAGTCTGACAGCATTGAAATCCAGAGCACGACATCGCTGATTGAGTCATGTACCATGTCTCTCAATACTATGGACATTAGGGGAGGACTGCCCAGGTCCGCTGCCACGTCCCTCAACACTCTGGACATGATGGGAGCGGGGAAGTCCCCCGCAGCTTCTCCTACGCGGTATGATGAGATGTGGGAGAACCTCAAGGGCAAGAATAACTGATCCCGTGATCCAGGGCTGCGTCTCACGAAACCGTCATAAGTACAAGCCCAACGACATCCCATTGAAATGCGTGTATTAATTTTAACACGCGTTTCAATGGGATGTCGGTGAACTTGTACTTATGACGGTTTCGTGAGACGCTACCCTCTGTGATACAACCCTGCATCTAGATGTTTAGAGATGAGGATAGTAAACCGCACCATTGGTGTAGTCTTGTCCTGTGACCTGGGGGGTGTTTCATAAAGCTGTTCGTAAAGTTACGCATGACTTTACGAACGACTTGAATATGAAGTGCCAGATAGGATGCCCAAATTTATTCCTGATGTTTTCACAAAGTTTGACTATATTTCCTATAACCTCAATTACATTATGGCAAAATTATACTTTGTATTAAAAATGTTTGTTATAATAAGAATGTTAATCTACATCTGCACAGTTCAACTTTAGTTGATGCAGTTAAAAAATGATTGAGCATCCCATTTGGCTTTCCATTTATAAGTCATGCATAACTTTACGAACAGCTTTATGAAACACCCCCCCCCCCCCCCCCCCTGCATGTTAAGAGGATTGTAAACCGCACCATTGGTGAATTTTGTGTATTATAAAACCATCTCTTCAATTTTATCCTACCTCCTTATACCAATCACAACTTTGTTGCTTTCTCCCTTAAAGGAGCTACACAAAGAAAATTCGCTAACAACTCATAATTCGTCGCTGTTTTCACGAAGTGACGGTAGTGAAAAAAAATTACATTCACTTTGCGTTACGATTCTCCTCACTACCGTCACTTCGTGAAAACAAGGACGAATTAGAACAAATTACATATGGATGGAAAGATTTTCTCTTGAAAAACACGAACAATTTGCTGAGAAATCATATAGACATCATGGAAAGGTGTAAAATGACATTTTTCAAAACCCTCCTTAGACCCCCGAACGCCCCTGAACTTAAGTCAAACACGCAAGCGTAGCAAGCTCTGAAAAGTGACGTCACACACTGGACAAACAGCTCAGTGCCGTGTAGCAGTATGCAGCTAGCCAGCCGTGTCCTGTATGTGACGTCACAAATATTGACGCTCTACAAAGGACCGCTGAAGGCAGAAAATCTGGATCTCAAAACTAACATTTTTGAGAGTTGATTACTGCAGGCCCCAAACATATTTTGAAGAGAAGAGTTGTTGTATTTGATCGGCAAGGCTTCCTCTTCGCAGTGATATGAGTTTTGCATCAATTCAAAACACTTTTGATTCTTTGTGTGGCTACTTTAACTCTCCCTTTTTTTCTCACCATCCACCCCAAAATATCAAATAGAAACACAACTGCAAGACTTCCAAGACTTCCAAGTGATTCACTCTCACCTAAACAGAGAAAGAATGCATTCACAACAAAAGGGCTTCTTTTTCATAATTTATTTGGACATGTACCAGAGGGTGGTAAACTCAAAGAAAGGAAAACAAAACTCATTATGTACATAGTACCAAATTACATTCAAGGTTAAAGGTCAATCAACTCATAGGGCAATAGTGATTAGCACTAGGGCAATAGTAATTTGCACTATACATGTATTTAGTTTCATATTGAATCTAATGCCACAGGTATGCTAGCTAAACCATTGCATAAACTTACATTTCATATTGGATTAATATTTGATTTAGATGCACATGTAAGTCCCATTAAAGGTGAAATTGAATACATTTTACATTTGATTGCAACTTTCCTATGTAAGTGACCAATCAGGAGCCACCTTTTATTTAGGTATGACAGAAATAATGATCCTAGGTGGCTAATCAAACCATGTGATTGGTTCAAACATGCATTCAAATGTTATTGTAATTACTTTGAATGCATGGAGAGGTTCATTCATACTGAATGTACCTACCTGGCTTACAAAATAATTGGGTTTGAAAATAGATATAAATTTCAAGATTTCCTAAATGTCGAAAAACAAATTATCCATGGTTTTGACAATTTCCTGGACACCATGGCACTGATCATTGATTTCAAAACAGTATTATGTGATAAACAATAGAGTGTTCATTAACAAGAGTACATTAGCCTTACATAATATATTTCTGTATCATGCATTTAATTTCTTTTTACAGATTGGAATACTGATGTTTTATAGATATACAATTAATTTTTTTTTTTTTTTTAAAGATTGGGCATATTCAACTGGTTGGTTTTGTTGAACTTATTTCACAAACAACTCAAACATGTTTATTATTCCAAAATGTGAAGAAACTCTGATGAATGACAGTTGCCAAATGAAGGATTATAGTAAAATCTTTGTTTTGTGTTTGGTATTCTGACTATTCTCTCATTCCAATATGTTTAACACAGTACAGGATCCAATAACAAGTTACAAGATCTGGGGAGTGTTTCACAAAGACAAAGATCGACTTTAAGTTGGGCTTAAATATGCCCAATGATAAATAGATATTCTTAAAACATTCAAATATGAGAAATTTGTCATGCAACACAGATAAATGAAATACTCTTAACTTAATTGCCAATATAGGAATGTCAAAGAATACACTGGACGGACAAACTTATATAACACCATACTGAACATGTGGGCCTACTCAAGGAGATAGATTAATATAACACCATATTAAACACATGGGACTAAGGTAGTCATATTTGCTTAATGAATACATTGCATTGTAGTGACCTAAAATAAATGTCCAAGTTAAAATCACTGATCGTTGAAATTGATTTTGAATTTGTGTATCATAAAATTATTATATTATGCCTTCATTAAAGAGATGAATATACTTGTGTATGTAGTATTATTAATAATAATAGTAATAATATGTCTTGTTTACCAAGGGTAGCCTCATCAGTATTAATACTGTTCTCCCTGAGGGCCCTGCAATCATATTATTGTATGAAGTACCGGTAGAAAAAGATCATGTGAATTCATTTCAATCATGAGATACTGTGCATTACAATGCTTGCCTGATAATCATCAAGTTATATTACTGCCATAAATCAATTCTATTCAGGAAGCTCAGCGGAATGTAGTGGTACGAAAGACGCGTCTGGAAACGCAAAAGGCATAATAGTTGGTAATGTTTGTTAATCTAAAGTTCTTTTATGACACATCTCAATGGAAGCCTAGGTTACATTAATCCTTATCAAGATAATATATATTTATATTTATGAGCTCCATAACCAAACGATCTGGTTATAACTCTGAATGATAACATTGTGATTTTCAAATACATGTACAGTCAAACCTGTCTATAGCGACTGTCTTTGTAGACAGGTTCCTTTAGTACATGTTTCAAGGGAACACAACAAAATGTGGTCTTTGAAGACAGGTTCCTTTAGTACATGTTTCACTGAGAAACCATTTTCAACGGAAACAAAACAACATGTGGTCTTTGTAGACAGATGGTCTTTGTTGACAGGATCCGTTAGTACAAGTTTCAATGATAAACCATTTTCAAGGGAAACAAAACGTGGTCTTTGTAGACAGGTGATCTTTGTTGACAGGGTCGTTTAGTACATGTTTGTGGTCACAAAAGCAGGTTTGACTGTATTATGCACTTTGCGTTCTGGACGCATCTCTCTGTGTCACTACATTCCGCTAAGCTAGCTTTATTTATAGTGTAGTATCTTGTACCACCTATCGTCTATCTATGTGCAATGTATGATGTACATACAGTTAACAACGCAATTATTCATACCCCTTGTAAATTTGATTTTTTTTTTGTTTTTTGTTGTTGTTTGTTTTGTAACTCAAGAATGAAAGGTGAACTGGTTGAATTAGGCCCGTTGTTGAATACATTTGGATGTTAGCTTCAATATGTGACATTCTCAGTCAAGAAACATAAATTGGGACAACTTGATTTTTCAGATACTGAACAAAAATTACATTACTTGGGAAGGGTATGAATAATTTAGTTGTTTACATACATATAGTTAAGTATTACTGATAGTAAATCTATAATTCTATTAAACTATTTATACATTATAATTTGAGTGATCAATTACATTATGTGCTTGAAATGTACTTCATGACAAGTTGCAATTAAAAATTCAAGAGGAATTTTAAATTAAATTGAATTTTAATTTCTGATTGTGTCAAGAAGACAATTGCAAAGGCTTCCAAGGAAAGAACTCTAATATAAATCATGCTCAGATTGTGTAATGTCTTCAATTATTCACATATTTAAATAATTGCCTTTGAGGGTTCAGTGACACAAAGACGTAACTCCATATTTTGCCAAAATGAGTATTTGATATCAAAATGTTCAGAAAAAATGAGACCTTTCTAGGAAGCACAAAGACTTAACTCCACCCAACACCCCATTGAAGTCAATGGCTAGTGAAACATAGACTTAACTCCTTAAGGCCCAAGTGCTCAGTGACACATAACCCACTTTTTCTCAAAATGACCCAAATGGAGTTACGTCATTGTGTTACTGACCCCTCAATTTGATGTTAAGAATATCTTTACAATCATGGTCAAAGCAAATATTGAAGGAGAATAAAGTAAATGCCGTCTTCATATTGCCTGTAAATATGTACGACTGGATGTTTGCCATTTCTTGATTAAAATTGATTGAAAGTGATATACACAGAATGAACTTTTGAGTTTCTGTTTTGAGAAAAGTATTTTAAATTTCCCACTGAAAAGGGATTTGCTTTTAAATCTAGAATCCTGTGAGGAAAAGTTTGGAAATTGACATTTTGCAAATCAGAACTTGGTGGACTGACTATATAAGTCTATATAAGTCTAAACTTTGAACTTGGTTTGAGCCTGACATAAAGTTAGGCACCTTTCCACAGCTAGGCAGCTTTCTAAAGTTAGGCACCTTTCTAAAGTTCGGCACCTTTTTCAAGTAAGACACCTTTCTAAAGTTAGACCCCTTTCTAAAGTTAGGCAGCTTTCTAAAGTTAGGCACCTTTCTAAAGTTGGGCATCTTTCTAAAGTTAGGCACCTTTCTAAAGTTAGGTACCTTTCCGAAGTTATGCACCTTTCTAAAGTTAGGCTCCTTTAAAGTGAGGCATCTCTCTACAGTTGGGCAACTTCTCAAGTTAGGCAATTTTCTATAATACGAGCCTATATTTGCTGTAGCCCTAAGACATTCAGATTAGATGCACAATCCACACATGTATGAAAAATAAGTGAGAAATACATCTTCAAAACAACAGGGATTTGAGCCTTCAACAACTACGCTCTAAAATTCACATTAATAATAATTTTGAATACCGTAGGACTACAGATTCTGGCTCCAAAGTGAAATATTCCACAAATTTGCAATAAATAAAATGAATGAATATGGTACATACATAGTATTTGGATATGCTCTACACCACAACACACAATATATACATAGCTTTTAATGTCTTCAGTATATACAATATCACAGTCAATATCATATAATCTATGTACAGCTTGGAGTGATAAAAAGAAACTCGATAACTCATTTATTACACTGATTATTATAAATCATCGCAATTATTCAAATAATACAGCTCTATCAGAATACAGAGTTGAACGCAATGCACTATCAATCGTATCTTTCAATTTAAATCGTCTTTTTCTTCTTTCTTTTGAATATCGCACAAACTACCACATTCTTACTTCAATAAGTAAACATGAATAAGTTGTACTGTTCCGACAAAGTGATTTAAAGAAAAAAATGTGCTTATGAATTCCAGGAATTGTAGAGAGTAAGTTTATAATGACCAATAAAGCTAAGTTTGACAGAAGCAGCAATATCTAATTGGTTCATATTTCATAGGTTTCAAGGTTTTATAATAATAATATGTCTTGTTTAGCCAGGGTAGCCTCATCAGTATTAATACTGTTCTCCCTGAGGGCCCTGCAATTGTATTATTACCCTGGTTTATTCTACATTGTAATTGGGTAAACTCTAATTCCAAGCAGCCACAATATAACTTACGTTAGCATTGACTAGTAGCCATGCATCTGCCTTTAATCTTCATCTAAAATGTATTTTCATCTAAATCATGGGCTTTGGAAATTTTCAATTTTGATTTCAAATTTTGGTCCATTAGCGATGGCGTCACATTGCATAGAAAGAAACCTGGGACCTGTTTCACAAAGCCTTTTTTCAATGACAAATGACAAAAATCAGTGACAAATCTGCTGATAACCAATCAGAAGCAAGGATTTCAGTAGCTTATAACAAGAACTATCATTTGTCACTAATGACAGGTTTTGTGAAATGGGCCCAGAGAGTCAAGAATACTTGAGGAAAATATGAAAACAAAGAATATAGGTTAAAAGAGAAAGAGGGGATGAAGGAAGGAGGAAGAGTGATATTATAATAAGATACAAAAGAGAAGAAACAAGAGATCTAGAGAGAAAAAAAGAAGGGTTGAGGGAGGGAGAGAGAGACCGAGACAAAGAGAGAGAGAAAGAGAGAGAGAGAGAGAAAGACAGACAGTTGAACAAAAAAGTTGAAAAGGGAAATTTTTCAACTGACATGGGAAATAAACCAATATTTAAGAGGATGGTAAGAGAGAAAGAGAGACAGAAGATGGAAAAGATTGATCATTCAAATATGTTAAAAAATACATTAAATATAATTCACAAAAGTAACATTAAAAAGGATTAAGTATTTGATACATACATGCAGCTTACACATAATAAGACATCTTATGTAGCTGCTAACACCATAATGAATATTCATCATGAAAAAAAGAACACAGATTTTGAAAATTCTCCCACAAACAAACACACACACACACACACACAGAAATACTTTGTTTAACGAGACACAATGAAACGAAATACAAGTCTCGGGATAAGGAGTGTTCATACATGGCACTGTGTTGTTGAGTGTTACATGTGGTAATACTTATGCACCCTTATTCCAAATGACAGAATACTTTATTCTTGTATGGGGATTATCATATTATGATATGAAATCCCTATGCTATTCTAAAGAACATATTGCTTTCAATCATAAACGAAGCAATAACATGTTTATATCTTGTAAAGGGCTTATGTAGAAGTGTTGTGGTCTAGTGGATAATTTACCAGACTGTTAACAAGATGGTAAGGGGTTCAAATCCCTGTCATAGCACGAATGTCCTTTGGCAAGACATTCATCTAAATTTGCCACACTCGACCCAGGTGAGGTAAATGGGTACCTGGTAGGAATTACCAACATGGTCAAGAGAGATGCGATGATGAAATGCCTTGCCAGAGGATATACTGGCCATGCAACCTATCGATTCTGAGTAAAGTGAATACTTCATCATTAATAGAAACAGAACGGATAATTATGGAGACAGTTTTCCAAATACATTATGATATTCTGGAAACATAAATTGTGGCCTCAAAAGAAGCAAGTGTGGGATATTATGGAAATATTAGAGATGCATAGTAGTGGGTTCTCATGGGGAATTCAACACCATTGGGTCCTATGAAAATAGCGTGTGTGAGGTACAGTCAAACCTGTTTTATGTAGTTACCACCCATCTACAAAGACCACTTATGGTGTTTCCCTTGGGCGGTCGCTATAGACAGGTTTAACTGTACAGCCTTTTTGAGACAGGAAGGTCCCATTTATGAAGATAGCGTGTGTGAGATATGACCTTCTTGAGACAGAAGGGTCCTATTTATGATGCGTATAAAGACACATTTGGTTTAGGTATTGCCATCATTTCTGGATGAGCCCCCTGGCCTGCGGGTAGAGCTGTGAGTTTGACCCAGGTTTGGCCACTGCTTTATGCCTGCAACAACAACAAAGAGAGGTTATAAAACAGAAACAAATGAATTAATGGTGCATATATTTCTATTTTGTCTACCTTTCATTTGGATGGTTCTTCTATGATTATAAACACAACGATATACTTTCTCATATATTACATATTTTTACAATGTGTGACCAAAACAAATGTCCATGTATTCTTGTGAATTTAGATGAATAATTAGAATTGAATTGAATTGAATTTACATGGCTTTACAAGTCATCTTTTTTCCCATTCTTCTATCATGAGTGTATGATTTTGAGTGAAAAGTATAATTCAAATACATGAAATCTTGATGAAATGTTTGTTTTCATAAGTTGACTTGCTAGTGACAATTTAATTTTCAGTAGTATAAATTCTAAAGAGATTGATAAGTTTGTTCTAAGTTTACATTTTATATTTCAAATATCTATTGCATTTCCTTTACTCAAATTATGTATTGTATTCAATGTATGGCCATGTTTCTATCTTTTCATATCTTATTATATTGTGATTTGCATTTGTAAGCATTTTAATTTTTATTTGAAATTGAAATGAATGACAAATATATGCCTTAATTCACCTATTTTGCGATTCACTTTAACAAATGAAATAGAATGTCTTACTTTGATCTGACTTTGTCTTTCTTCAACTTTGTCTTGGCCTTGAAAACTTCAGGTCTGGAAAAAAAAAGGAACAAAAAATAACTTTCAACAATCCTTCAATAAATCCAATTCTCCAATATTTGAACAGTAACACCCATCTTAGCTATCTATTGTGGCCACCTTATTCTGTTTCCCCTACTTGGGCTTAATATAGAGCTTGATAATTTCAAGGCCCTTGCATGTCTATTTAAATCAGGTGCGTAATCTATGCTCTCTCTCCCCTTTCCCATCCCCTCCCCTCTTTCTACCCCCCTCCCCCTCTTCATCTCTCTCTCTCTCTCCCCCTCCCTCCCTCCCTCTCTCTCTTTCTCTCTCCCCCCTCCCTGTGTGTGTGTTGTGTGTGTACCTTTCTCTCTTCCTTTCCTCTGTATGCTACTATTTCTCAATGCATTCTATTCCATTCCACACCATACACAATGATTGCACTCCCTCCCTGTCTCATCATACATGTACTTGTATTTTCTCCTCCCTACCTAGAAACCCATTGAATATTCAAAGCTTGTCATAACTCAAGTTGAAGTCTCTGGAATATGTGTGCTATTATTAGGAAAATTGATCTGTTTCCACCAGGGAAGGTCTTGTAATCTCTTATGTAAATAGTTGGCAACTAAGTTGTGATTAATATCAACTCTTTGTAAGACAGAGCCCAGGTCCTGCATTCACTAGTACTCAGTATATTCTGCCAGACCCAATATTTCTCGCCCATTCCGACTCCTCCCCCCCCCCCCCCTCTCTCTCTCTCTCTCTCTCTCTCCTATCAATCTACCCATACTCACTGTACTTCTAGATCTAGATCATCTTCATCTTGCAATGCTGCATCTAGAGCGGCCTGAACCCTTGGTGCTACCGAAGGACCCTCGTAGTCTCGTGTCGTTCTGTTTGGCATATCAAGATCAACGGACAGAATGTTCTCAGCCTGCAGAGAAAAGGAGATTACAAACAAACAACCATAGTCAGACAGGCTTTTTATAAAGAGATGGGTCTATCATTAACATATTCTCAGCCTGCCTATGATAGAGTGTTATAAACATAAAGAAACAAGGCTCTCGCCTCAATATTTGAGTTGCCAACTGACAACCAAGATGATTGCTAACTAAAGGGTTTCATTCACAGCAAATTGCACAAAACCAAATTAAGTCCCTTGATAATTGTTTTCTTAGAAAATGCACACAATCGACATATATAAAGTTTCAATAAATTTAATTCTTCTTCTTCTTCAATTCTAGGGTCATTATGAAACCCCAGTCCAATGCTATGCATTCTTTATAAAGTATGAACATCCCTGCTGTGGGTCACGGACTTGACATTGCAACGTACATTGAATTAATAGTGCATCATTGATCTACTAAACTATTCTAAGGCACACAAGGTCTAGTCAAACCTGCTTGAACGACCACCGATATAGAAAGACAACCCGTCTACAGAGACCACCTGCCTAGTCTAAAGACCACTTTTTTTTGTCTCCCTTGGGTGGTCTTTATAGACAGGTTTCACTGTAGTACTCTAAGGCACACAAGATCTAGTCAAACCTGCATTAAAGACCACCGATATAGAAAGACTACCTGTCTACAAAGGCCACATTTTTTGTTTCCCTTGAAAATGGTTTCTCATTAAACATGTACGAAAGGAGCCTGTTCATAAAGACCACCTGCATATAAAGACTATTTTTCTTGTCTCCTTTGGGTGGTCTTTATGAACAGGTTTCACTGTATTACTCTAAAGCACACCTGGGGGGTGTTTCACAAAGCCTTTTTTCAATGACAAATTACAAAAATCTGTGACAAATCTGCTGATAACCAATCAGAAGCAAGGATTTCAGTAGCTTATAACATAAACTGTCATTTGTTACTGATGACAAGTTTTGTGAAATGGGGCCCTGATCTTTATCTAGGTTTATACCTTGTATCTAGGGTTGCCACCCATCTGTGCTGCCATACGAGCGTAGTCTGCGATGGGACGGCGGTTACCTACAGCAGAAACGGGTCTCTTGGCCATCTGAGAGGGTCTGGATCAGAGGGAAAACACATTGAAATTAAATGAGAACATTGGTGTCGTGGTGGAATAGATATGTCACCGGACTGTGCATCACAAGTTCATCAGTTGGAGTCTTACCGCGGCACTAAAGTCCTTTGGCATTTGCCACACTCGATCCACATCAAAGGTCAAAGAGATTGGTAGAAATTAGAAGAGACATCTACTAAGTTTCAGTCATGAGAATTACAGTAATCTTACTCTTCGGCCTTTGCTAGTGGGGTAAGTAACCATTCTTCATCAAAATACATCCTTTGCTGAAGAAGAAAACTACCAAGTTTCAAACATAAGGTCTGTAGCTGACTTACCCTTCAGCCTTTGCTAGTGGGGTAAGTTACCATTCTTCATCAAAATACATCCTTTGCTGAAGAAGAAAACTACCAAGTTTCAAACATAAGGTCTGTAGAAGACTCACCCTTCAGCCTTTGCTAGTGGGGTAAGTAACCACTCTTCATTCTGTGCTGAAGAAGAAAACTACCAAGTTTCAAACATAAGGTCTGTAGCTGACTTACCCTTCAGCCTTTGCTAGTGGGGTGAGTAACCACTCTTCATCAAAATACATCCTCTGCTTAAGAAGAAAACTACCAAGTTTCAAACATAAGGTCTGTAGGAGACTTACCCTTCAGCCTTTGCTAGTGGGGTGAGTAACCACTCTTCATTCTGTGCTAAAGAAGAAAACTACCAAGTTTCAAACATAAGGTCTGTAGCTGACTTACCCTTCAGCCTTTGCTAGTGGGGTGAGTAACCACTCTTCATCAAAATACATCCTCTGCTTAAGAAGAAAACTACCAAGTTTCAAACATAAGGTCTGTAGGAGACTTACCCTTCAGCCTTTGCTAGTGGGGTGAGTAACCACTCTTCATTCTGTGCTAAAGAAGAAAACTACCAAGTTTCAAACATAAGGTCTGTAGGTGACTTACCCTTCAGCCTTTGCTAGTGGGGTTAGTAACCACTCTTCTGTCTCTTCATCAAACACAGCTCTTGTTGTGATCTTAGTCCTCTCCTCCACTGGGATGAAGTTATCAGCTATCACCTTCCTGTTTGCATTCAAGAAACAATCGTAGAAAATATCAGGAATGAGTTCATTTTGAGTCTCTGTTCTGAATCCTTAACTCCCCACCCCCCCCCTCCTCTTTTCTATCTCTATCTCTTTGTCTCCCCCCCCCCCCCCCTCTCTCTCTCTCTTTATCTTTATGTCTGTTTCTTTCTACATTAGTCCTAATGCAAACTCTATCACTTGCTTTCTGTTTAAAATTACTTACTTGAGTTTGAGTTCTCGAATTAGTTCATTTTGAGTCTGCTCCAGTTCTTGTCTCTCTCTTGCATGCTCATCTTGTAAGTCCTGTATATCGCTCTTATAGGACTGTAGCTTGGCAAACAACTGTAAAGAAACATACATTTATTTATTTTGTATTTATTTGTTTATTTTGTTTATTTACCCCCAAAAAAGTCAACCAGCTCTTATAGGACTGTAGCATGGCAAACAACTGTAAAGGAAACAGAAATCAACCCGATTTTTCTTTATCAAATTGGCAACACTTGTCTAGTGTAGTAAGAATACCTTTAATCACTAGATTGACATTACATGAATCCATTCCAGGGGATGTTCAATATTAAGGCACCTACAGAGTACTGTCATTATGCTGGGTTTGGCCCAGATGGCCTAAGGAGCTTAAAGCTCATCTGCACTAGTTTGGCTAGGAGAGATTAGACCACCCAGAAAGGTCACTGACAGGTGGCTATCTCATCAACTCAGCTCTCAATTAACATAAGAAAAAGAGGATCATGGGGGACCAATGGTCACCGATTAGGCATTATTCCTATATAGAGGAGCAAGTAGCTACAGGTAGTACAGTGGGCCTTCAAAGCATACAAGGAATATATTCATACCAAGTACCCTTTTACTACACTTGGGTGTAGAGTAGCAAATGTAGATTAATGTTTTGCCAGAGAGGTTTGGCCATTAGTGCCACAACAAGACTTGAACTGAGAAACATGTGATCCATAGGCCGATGTCATATCCGCTAGATCAGAACACTTCTGTTCTTTTATTGCTACATTAATCTAAATCTTAATCTAAATCTTTTTCACATATAGCGAATTTGGGGATTAAAGAAAACAAAATACCTCAGCAATAAAAGTACCTCTGACTACAAGAAAAATTTAACAAAAATAAAGATGTCTAACACTACAATGTTATGTTTTTCAGGGACTCTGTTAGGAACTACAGTGAAAACTTGTTAATGCAACGAGGTCCTTGGGACCAAGGAAAATACCTTGTTATAAGAGGGTAGAAAAACAAAAGAATATAAAGATCACCTTGTTATACCAGATACCTCAGGAGCGCCAGAGGGTCAAATCTGACTGACATGAGCGCTAAACAAGAACCCACTATTATTATTATTATTATTATCATTATATCAGAGCTCTTTATACTGAGGTTTCACTGTACAAATGACGAGGATTTCTGATGGCAAACGTCTTTCTTCAACTCACCTTTTTGAGTTTCTTAGTCTTGACTTCTACTTCTTGTTGAAGTGATGAGAAGGTTCCTTCTATCTCTACGGTCTTGTCATCTTGCTCCTTCAGCTTCCTCTCCATATCTCTCTCACGATTCTAGGAATAAATTAATAATAAAAATAAAGACAAGATTCATGTATATCTCTCTCACGATTCTATAACTGTAATCAGCAATTAAACATCTTCATTGTGAAATATACTGTTGAATATAGAGTGTACTCTCCATTTCTCTCTCACGGTTCAAGGAATAAACAAAGAATCAAACTGCAGACCACGTAGATGTATGTCTCCTCACCATTTCTATCTCATCATTCTATTATGAAAACAGTGAATCATCGCGGACATGTATATGTAAGCCTCTGTCTTTTGTGATATACACATGTACAGTGTGCTCTTCATCTCTCTCTCTCTCTCTCTCTTCATCTCTCTCTCTCTCTCGCACACAGTTATACAATTATGCCAAGTAGGAATACTTTTACCGCTATCTACAACAGCCAATCAGAGCTCAAAACATATTTTGTTGTTCTTTATTTCTCTCTTTCTGTTTGAAGGCAGATAAATATGAATCATTTCTCCAAATAGTAATGGTTAGCAGCTACATGTATGGATTAATAACTGGAAGGAAAGTAAAGAGTGAATGTTTGCCTACCTTTTCCTCTGCCAGTAGAAGCCTCTGCTCCTCTATCTTCCTCTGTTGTTCATTGGTATGATCCACGATACTCTTCCCTCCGACCAGTAGCTTACTCTCCATAGCCTTAATCTTCCCTTCTAACATCTCCTTCTGTTGGTGTTCTTTCTTTATCTCACCTTGACGTTTCTGCACCTCACTCAATAGCTTCTGCTTCTCCTGTTAAAATTATATAATTATAATATATTATGATTATCCATTATGATATGTATGATTATCCATTATTATATGTATGATTATCCATTATTATATGTATGATTATTCATTATTATATGTATTATTATTCATTATTATATGTATGATTATTCATTATTATATGTATGATTATCCATTATTATATGTATGATTATTCATTATTATATGTATTATTATTTATTATTATATGTATGATTATCCATTATTATATGTATGATTATTCATTATTATATGTATGATTATTCATTATTATATGTATGATTATTCATTATGATATGTATGATTATCCATTATTATATGTATGATTATTCATTATGATATGTATAATTACCATTATTATATGTATGATTATCCATTATTATATGTATGATTATTCATTATTACATATATAATTATTCATTATAACAAATTATATAAGTATTTATTATAATAATTCAAGCTTAATTCTTTTCTAATGGTGGTGTTTTCTTGGTATTGTGCTGATGGTTTCATGCCCCTGGCAATAAATTATGTTGGGAAGGATTTATTATTATTTTCTGTATAATATAAGATTATCATCAACATCATCATGATCATCATCATCATCATCAACATCACCCTCATCATCACCACCATCATCATCATCAACATCACCATCATCATCACCACCATCATCATCATCATCCTCATCATCATCATCGTCGCCATCGCCGTCCTCGTCATCATCATCATCAATATTATCCCCACCTCTACTACCAAATCTGCAAGACCACTACCACCATCATCACCACCCCGACTTTCACCACTACCCCCACCTCCATCCCCACTACCACAATCACTATCATCCCATTCTTCAAGTTTACCTCTGCGATCATGCTCTGGTTGGCCATGATCTTCTCCTTCTCCTCCTCTAGTTTCCTTTGAGATTCCTTGTACATCTCCTCTTCATCCATCTCGTCTCCTTCCTCCTCCGTCTCATCTTCAATATCATCGTCTCCACCTAGCAACAAAGACAAACAGAAGATACATCAATATCATCGTCCCCACCTAGCAACAAAGACAAACAGAAGATACATCAATATCATCGTCCCCACCTAGCAACAAAGACATACAGAAGATACATCAATATCATCGTCCCCATCTAGCAACAAAGACAAACAGAAGATACATCAATATCATCGTCTCCACCTAGCAACAAAGACAAACAGAAGATACATCAATATCATCGTCTCCACCTAGCAACAAAGACAAACAGAAGATACATCAATATCATCGTCCCCATCTAGCAACAAAGACAAACAGAAGATGCATCAATATCATCGTCCCCATCTAGCAACAAAGACAAACAGAAGATACATCAATATCATCGTCTCCACCTAGCAACAAAGACAAACAGAAGATACATCAATATCATCGTCTCCACCTAGCAACAAAGACAAACAGAAGATACATCAATATCATCGTCCCCATCTAGCAACAAAGACAAACAGAAGATGAATCAATATCATCGTCTCCACCTAGCAACAAAGATAAACAGAAGATGCATCAATATCATCGTCTCCACCTAGCAACAAAGACAAACAGAAGATACATCAATATCATCGTCTCCACCTAGCAACAAAGACAAACAAGAAGATACATCAATATCATCGTCTCCACCTAGCAACAAAGACAAACAGAAGATACATCAATATCATCGTCCCCATCTAGCAACAAAGACAAACAGAAGATACATCAATATCATCGTCCCCATCTAGCAACAAAGATAAACAGAAGATACATCAATATCATCGTCTCCACCTAGCAACAAAGATAAACAGAAGATACATCAATATCATCGTCCCCACCTAGCAACAAAGACAAACAGAAGATACATCAATATCATCGTCTCCACCTAGCAACAAAGACAAACAGAAGATACATCAATATCATCGTCTCCACCTAGCAACAAAGACAAACAGAAGATACATCAATATCATCGTCCCCATCTAGCAACAAAGATAAACAGAAGATACATCAATATCATCGTCTCCACCTAGCAACAAAGATAAACAGAAGATACATCAATATCATCGTCCCCACCTAGCAACAAAGACAAACAGAAGATACATCAATATCATCGTCCCCATCTAGCAACAAAGACATACAGAAGATACATCAATATCATCGTCTCCACCTAGCAACAAAGACAAACAGAAGATACATCAATATCATCGTCCCCATCTAGCAACAAAGACAAACAGAAGATGCATCAATATCATCGTCTCCACCTAGCAACAAAGACAAACAGAAGATGCATCAATATCATCGTCTCCACCTAGCAACAAAGACAAACAGAAGATGCATCAATATCATCGTCTCCACCTAGCAACAAAGACAAACAGAAGATACATCAATATCATCGTCTCCACCTAGCAACAAAGACAAACAGAAGATACATCAATATCATCGTCTCCACCTAGCAACAAAGACAAACAGAAGATACATCAATATCATCGTCTCCACCTAGCAACAAAGACAAACAGAAGATACATCAATATCATCGTCTCCACCTAGCAACAAAGACAAACAGAAGATACATCAATATCATCGTCCCCACCTAGCAACAAAGACATACAGAAGATACATCAATATCATCGTCTCCACCTAGCAACAAAGACAAACAAGAAGATACATCAATATCATCGTCTCCACCTAGCAACAAAGACAAACAGAAGATACATCAATATCATCGTCCCCATCTAGCAACAAAGACAAACAGAAGATACATCAATATCATCGTCTCCACCTAGCAACAAAGACAGATAATAATAATAATAATTATAATAGGCATTTATATAGAGCCGTCTATCACGAGAATACTATTCCCAGGCACACAAGAAAAATAGAAAGAATGAGAGAGTTTGGATGAGTGTCATAATGCCATGTACAGGTATTGTTAAAAAGATAAGATTTCAGCTTGGATTTAGAAGGTCTCTAAGGTTGTTATGTTTCTCAAATTAAATGGTAAATTATTCCAAAGAGAAGGTGCTGCAGCTGAAAAGGCCTTTTTGACAGACAGAAGATGCTCCATGAAATGATATCATCCAAGTCTCCTTGAAGTTACCAGCCTCTCTTTTTAGTGATTTTCGTCCCCTTTTTTCCTTTCTTACAAATAATAGCTATTTTTCTAAAGCAAAGGCATGTCCAGTATATCATACATTGAATGAAGTTTTCTGCCCATTAACAATACAAGATTAATCGTTTAATTACATGTTTGGTTTAGATAATATTTTGGCCTCACAGATTTGTATCAATAAAAAACATCTTGGCTCCATTTTTACATTTGTTATTAGCTAGTTAAAGCCATCAGCAGATTTGCCATTGAAAAAGGCTTTGTGAAATGGGTCCCTGTTCTATCTTTGGTTTGTTTAACCAGTCGACTCCTAAATTCATTCATTTCCATAGGCTTACTACAGGCACCACCCAGCTCTAGGAGGCAATGGGTTAGCTTCATACCTTGTTCTCCTGGCTTTCTCTTCTTTCCCTTCTTCCTTCCATCTCCCGGACCCTTCTTATCCAGAGCTTGTTTGAGTCTTGAGATCTCCTCCTGGAACTCCCTCAGCAAGGCATCCTTGGGGTCTTCATTGATCTTCGGTTTGTTCTTGATATTCTTGGCTCTGTTAGCATATCTGTAATAGCGACAACACAGATTTCAATATATGGGACTAAGGCTAAAAAGTGCCTACACCAATTGTAGTGCATAGGACTATGATTATGATGCCAAAATAACAGGCATTACAATACATGGGACATTGGTGATAATCTACTGGAATTCTCTTAACAACAAGTCGTTTGGGGTTTTCATTGATCTTGGGTTTGTTCTTGATATTCTTGCCTGTAACACTAACAGCATATGGATATCAATGTATGGGACTTGGTTTAAAATACAAATTGCAGTGCATGGGACTGATAGTAGGCTTAAAATAATCTATAGAGCCTGCAAAACATGGGACCAGTATGATCATGATTTCTTAGCAACACATCACTGACACTCCCATTGATTTTGGGCTCTTTCTCGACCTTGAGTCTTAGCTATTTCAAAATACCAGTGTAGAAAACACAAAATTCAATCAATGGGACTGAGTGTATGCCTAACACACAACTTAGATTGCAAAACATTGGACTATGATAATGATCTGCACCAAAAACGTTCTCTGGTAAGCATCTATGGGTTATACATTGTACATCTATCTAGTTCATGAAAGAATTAAAGATTTTGAAGAATTAAATAAAGACATTCTGGAGTCTTTTGTCTTGCACTCATCAGAGTACGTAAAAGTGAAGGGTAAGCCAAAATCAAGATAAAGAACAAAGGATTTGATTGATGAGTGTTACCCATCAACATTGAGGAGGCACGATAGCTCAGTTGGTAGAGCAGTGGTCTCATGATCTGGCGATTCAGGTTTGAAACCAAGGCGATGCGCTAGTGCCCTTTGGTAAAGCATTAATCCTCATTACCAGGTCCCTCAGAGAGGACCTAAAGCCGTCGGCCATCTGGTTGCTTACTAACAAGCATTTATGCTTTCTTCGCAGTCAGGTAAAATATCCACCACCACCCTCAAAAATTTACACAATCGGCCTGGCTTACATGGTCTATATCCTTTTGAACTGAATGACTATTTCAATGACGTAAAAGGAGGGACGGTTTCGGGGCAGTTTAGTTGCTAAAGGGTTAACCATCAACATTGAATAGAAGAAATGGGGAGTGTTTCACAAAGACTATGGCAGGCCGCTCATGCCATTGGTCTCTCAATTATGGTCTTCATAAAATTATATTTTTTCCTACAATAATGACTTATCAAAAAAATGTAAATTCTGTAGATTTGTGATCATGATTGGTATCTCCCTTGAGAAACCAATGTCGGTAAGAAAATAGGAGAAAAAAGTGGCATGAAAGGCCTGCCATAGCTAAGTCCAACTTAACGTTGATCTTAGTCTTTGTGAAACACTTCCCAGGAGCATGACTTACCTTAATGTGGTGATGGTCTCATCAAAGTTATAGCTAGCAGGACCCATGTTAGCCACCATGACTGTCTTAGCGTTGCCCCCGAGGGAGTCCTGTAGTAACCTAGTCAGCTTGGAGTCACGGTATGGTATGTGGCTGCTTTTACCTGCACAAAGAATAATACACAGGGAAACAGAATGACATAAAATAACATAATAACAGCCAAACCTGTCTATAGCGACCACCCAAGGGAAACACAAAAAGTGGTCTTTGTAGACAGGTGGTCTTTATAGACAGGTAGTCACTAAAGCAGGTTTGACTGTAACAGCCAATTCAAGTTTCAAAAAGAGTTTATTCATCAAATGATTAGCAGCCAAAGGCTGAATTGCACATTTGTTACATTTAAAGATATACAAAATAAATGAAGGAAATGAAATGTCCAACTCCACAAAGTGGGACAAATGGACTCTAAACGCTGATGATGACTCCCACCACCCATCCTCTCCAAGCGCTATAGTTCTCCTTAGAACTATAAGGTAAGAAATGTGTCTTAAAAGACATTCTCTTTCACATTATGAGTCAATTTAAGTGAAATTTTGCCATCAAGTGTTTGGGCTCCTCACATTTTAGAGGGGCTTTAATGGGTTTTACAATTTTGTTTTAATTACTTTGATCTGCCAATGCACAGTAAGTCTAGGGGGTGTTTCACAAAGATCCTAATTTTCTACATCATGGAACAAAAAGTATGTAGTTTCAGCATATGACAAAAATCAGAAAATTGTTATATGGGTTCAATTTTCATCATATTTGGCCAAAACTCCCCCTTAAGTTGGACTTAACAATTATGGAAGCCGTTTAATAGCATCTTGAACATATTTTTGTAAAAATTTTGTAAACGTTATTTTAAAGACCGTCACCACTACTGCGCCAGAAGGGATTAGACCACACAGCGAGCCAGCGAGGTCACTGTGACAGGTGGCTATCTCATTAACTCAGCTCTCATTTAACATAAGAAAAAGAGGATCATGGGGGACCAACAGGCATCGATTGGGGAAGTTTTCTATATAGAGGGAGCAAGTAGCTACAAGTAGGACAGTGTGCCTTTAAAAGGCACAAAATGTTAATTCAAAATAATCATGTTTTCTATTCTCAAGGAGATTCCATGTTCTTGATGTGGAATTCATAACAATTCTAAAATATTTTAATTTTTGCTTTTGAATATCTTTAATTTTAAAGGGATCCGGTAACTTTGTCTCAGATTCTGAAACAAAATTCTGGATTTAGCTCATGATGCAATGATAATTATAAACCTTTAGTGCAGTCAGGAACCCCATGACTTTTACAAGCCGATCGCCTGTCCGATTATCAAGATATTTATGATTGGAATTACAAATTTTGAAAACCGTTCGCCTGACGGTTTTCATAACACTACAGTCTATTGGGGAAAACGAGTATGGTAAAACCGGTCACTCAAAGATTTTTACTTTTTTGAGGCACTTCTTGATCATTTTGAAGCGCAATTTTTTTAGGGCTTCAATATTAAGGCTACAAATGGCTCTCCATAATGTTTAAGTCACACTTAGAGTTAAGCTCGACTTGGATTCTTTGTGAAACACCCCCTGATCTTTGAACTGGTTTATTCATAGTTTATTGTTTGTATTACAGGAGGAGATCCGGGACCTATTAGCCAAAGACCAGAAGAAGCGACTGGACCTGAAAGAGAGACCAGATACTGGGGTCTATGTCAAGGTAATATATCTACATCTTATCATCAAGCATTCAGTGTGCAAGTTAGAATGTTTAACATTTCACTCCTGACGACGGATAGTCAACCTGTTCGAAACGTCGAGCCACTCCCGCCACTCATCCTCTCCAAGCGCTATAGTTCTCCTTAGAACTACATGTATAAGCTAAGAAAGATAACCAACAGTCTTTTTCAAGACTACACCAACAGTCTTTTTCAAGACTACACCAACAGTCTTTTTCAAGACTACACCAACAGTCCTTTTCAGGACTACACACCCTCAAGAAAGATTACCGAGAGTCCTTTTCAGGATTTTTGTTTTGTTTTAAATAATGTATTTAATTATTATTTTTATTATCATAACTATTTTTTTTGGTGGGGGTGGGGGGGGGGGGGGCAATTTACCAAGTCATCTGTCTACAATGCTTTCATAGAATAAAGTTATTTTCATTGATAGGGGTACACCCATTGTGCGTAGGAGGGAGGAGGGGGGGGGGGGTGATCAGCTGGTATTAAATTATTTGTAAACCTACCATCAACTAGAGCAGAGATGACATTTCCAAGAGCCGATAAAGATAAGTTGATCTTTGTAGCTTCCTTCAAACGGTCACCCTAGCAAGAGAAAGGTCAAAGGTCAAATTGAGAGGTAAACGAGAGGTCATAGAGACTATACTGTATTTCTCCAAACGTATGATTTACAATGATTCCAATTCAAATTACAGGTGTTGGGAATTTGTCTTCTTGGAGGTTCTTTGGCAGGATTTATTTACATACATACATAAAAACTCTCAAATATCTATTTTTTTTTTTTTTTTTTTGAAAATTCAAAATTTCTCAAAATGAACAAAAAGGTGTAAATTTAATCAAAAGATATTGTGGTTCACATGCATTGTGAAAAAGAATTCTCCAAATTGTGATTCTACATTAACTGTAAAAGAGACGATATTATGAATAGCAAAAATTGCAGGAACGCTTTCAATCATTTGCGGGCCAAAAAAATGAAAAAGTTAAATTCCAACTGCATTTGAAAGATAATACTAATTTAGAACTTCCCTAAAAAAGATGGGGCTTGAAAATGTCTTCAAGTGAGAAAATAACGACTATTAGTTGTCAAATTGACTTTAGGGCTATAGAGCCCAAAAGTAATAGTCTTGATTTTCAGACAATTGTACCGAATGGTCATACGTTTTATGCTGCGCAAAGATTCAATCAGTTTAATCTTGGCCATCACAAGAAGTAGGTTATTGATGTAGACAAATGCTCATGTACCCTATACAACTCTTTTCATGTATGTCAGTCACTCAATAGTGTCTGACAGTGAAGTCTAGCAAGTAAACGGGTTTCCTTGCATAATTTGAATATGAGGACACTGCTAACGTTTAAATTTCACAGATAGGACATACATGACATATTCATAATTCCTGCAAAGTTCTACAGCATTTGAGGTTGGCTGCAAAAGGGACATAGTACCTTTAAGGCATGAACACTTTAATTTTGCTGAGCTGGACCACCCACAGGGGAAGTTTCAGTTTCATGGTTCTCATATTAAAACAAAAATCTTGTGAGAAATACAGTTTGCTAAACTTTAAAAAAGCGCGCATACATGCATCATAAACCTGTGACTCTCTTTTGAGCTGGTGCTCCTACTTTTAATAGCCACTCCCTAGAGTCATTAATCAAGAAGGCATTGGATTGAGATGGGTTAACTTACCGTTGCACCAGTCTTTGCTTGCCTCTCACTACCGGCCAGATCTACCAGGTTGAGTTTACCCACTCGTATATGGTTCTCCCCATCTACACCAAGCTGTACAAGTACAATATGTAAAGACGATTGTAAATAGGCTGTGCAACCACTCAATATCAACATTTATGTTGTATATGGTTCTCTACATTTACACCGAGCTGTGAGAGTATAACATGTAAAGACGATTGTAAATAGGCTTTGCAACCACTCAATATCAACATTTATGTTGTACATGATTCTCCCCATCTACACCGAGCTGTGGAAGTATAACATGTAAAGAAGATTGTAAATAGGCTGTGAAACCACTCAATATCAACATCTCTCCATTCACAAAAAGCAGTAGAAGTAGAAATCCAAGCAAGGAGATTGGATTAAAAATCTTCCAAAGCAATGGAAACTATTTTTTTTGTCACAGGGGAACTGCAGAATTCTATCTTCACGAAATGAGAGCACAGCATTCATTTATTTTACCTCTCTACTCGTCCTATCTACTACGTCTATCTAAGTTTAGTTTACCCACTTATATGATTCTCACCATTACCACCAAGCTGTAGAAGTACAACATTACATAAGCATGTAAAGAAGATTCTTGTCAGTCAAGTGCAAATAAGCTGTGCAACCACTCAATATCAACATTTATGTCACTGGGGTACTGAAAACTTCCCCCTTTTATTTCATAATCATCCAGTGTCTTTATTCCCAAAGTCAATCAAGTAAAGTTTATTCTCATGTATCAATCTTCCAGGCAAATGATCATTTCCTAGAGTGATACAAAACTAGATGATCATATTAAGGAGTCCGCTGTAATTTAAAGGGATCGCTTAACAATGTTAAATCTGAGATACACGGTCCTACATGTTACCAGTGTCTATGATATGGTGTAATATTGAAGCCCTAAAAAAATTGAGCTTCAAAATGATCAAGAAGTGCCTCAAAAAAAGTAAAAATCTTTGAGTGACCGATTTTACCATACCCGTTTTCCCCAATAGACTGTAGTGTTATGAAAACCGTTCAGCGAACGATTTTCAAAATTTGTAATTCCAATCATTAATATCTTGATAATCAGACAGGCGATCGGCTTGTAAAAGTCATGGAGTTCCTGACTGAAACCTAAAGGTTTATAATTATCATTGCAGCATGAGCTAAATCAAGGATTATTTCTAAAGGATCTAAGACAAAGTTACCGGATCCCTTTAAAAAAAAGCTGCCCAACCATTCATAAGGCAGGAGTTCTTGACATGTGACATGTATCTTTACAAGATGAGAGTGAATGTTTGTCCCATCTGAATCCCTAGGCGTACTCCCAAGAATGGAGAGTTGGAATCGATTCAAATTAATCCCAAATTAAGCAGAGATTAGTATCAACCGCTAATCTGAACATAGAAGATTGATTTGAGGCACTTTTAGGTTTGGATCATTTCATGAAGTTAATTGCTGAAAAGGGTCTATTACACCTCTGAATTGAATGAGACAAAATGGCTGTTTTGTAAGAGGGTCCTGTCTAGCTTACCTCACTGCACTCAATGGTGATGATGAAGATTGCATGAGATCTTGAGCTGTGCTCATTCATTTCGGTTGCACTGCATTGAAAAACAACAATAGTGAAAACATTATCAATAATAACTAATTAAATATAGATGTGTCGTAGTCCCGGCCCCCCCACTCCGTGGTCAGAATGACCGCATGCGTGTTACCAAAATGTCCGGTAAAGGGGTACTTTTCATGCACCAAAGTTTGGCTCGTACATAGGTACACAAAATTGACTTAGCTCACCATATACTTTGTACATCGTTAGTGACGTCAGAGTGCAATGGTGCGAAAGGATCAAACGGAATTGCACTGCTGGAGAATGATGCCGTTCAATGGTACTTTTAGCGCATGTCATGTGATCAAGAATTGACCAATGAGGTTGCAAGAATCTTAGTAGGCGTTGTATAAAACATACTATTGATGGTAACTCTGCCATCAATGGTAACTACCATGGTAACAGTGCTCAATAGCCAATCAAATTCAAGTATTCCATGGAAGTTACCATTGATGGAAAAGTTACCATCAATGATAAGTTTTATGCAGCGAGACCCAGATCCGCAGTTTGATTCCTCCGACGGCACCAATGTCCTTTGGCAAGACATTGATCTACATTTGCCACACTTGACCCGGGTGATGTAAATGGCTGCCTGGCAGGGGTTAATTCCTTGAAATGCTTGAGTGTAATTGTGGAGTGTCAGGAGTGTCAAGTCTGACAAACATGAGCGCTATACAAGAATCCATTAATTTGTTTTAATTTTTTTTTTAACGTCAAATGCAAATGGGCAAAAAGAAAAAAAAGGTGTTTTTAAGAAACGGCCGCAGTCTTTCTTTACAAGTAGTCCCTACCGGTAAACCAGGGCAAATGTAGTGACTAAAAGCTACATACGCTCAACCTATCGAAAGAAACACTAAATTACATGACAAGATGTAGGGAGGATCAAGGGAATTGATTTCAATAAATTATTTCCCCCACATATGTCCTGCTTTTCCAACCATGCAATTAATTCTACCCAAAATGGAAAATGCATGTTCTGTCTCAAGATATGGCAATTGTCAACTCCATCCACCTTTGTATAAAGCAAAGAAGAAAGAAGTATATAGAGAGAGAGAGAGATGGGGGGAGGGGGGAGGTAAAAACATGACGTACAGACAGAGAGAAAGACAAAGATATAGTGTGAATAAAGCACTTACCCGACTGATCTGTTGTTATTCCCAACGGTCATGACATGTTCAATCTCCTTCACACTCTTTGTCACAAACGAAGAAAGATCCTGAAGAAAAAAAACCCAAAAGAAGTAAATACTTGTTTTAGGAAAAGATTTAAAAATTAAAGCTAAGGGTATGGGAATCGTATTTTGAAAAAAAATTGCTACGATTTATTCGACAGTGTGCGTACACTTTTTGCCAAAGAAAATTTGATGACTTTCCAGGTTTTCCAGGACCCGTACAAACCCTGTTCTAGATTGTTTATCTTGCAGTATGTTGATTGTTTGAACCAGTGAAAGTGCACAAAAGGTTAAATACTTGGCATCATGTTTGGTTAAAGCCTAAACTCCCATTTGCACATAGCGACCTGGGTTAAGCACATGGTGTCGGGCCTACTGACCCGGATTTTCTTATCTTCAAGTTCTATACTCATTACTCTGCCACTGTACATTTTCTACCAAAATCATTTGGCATATGTCATTTATTTGTAATCTTGAATTGTGTATTAAAGTTTCAATGGATTCTGGGAAATTTGTTTTCTATATTTACCAGAACTCAAGTTTATCTTTAAAGTCCCACTGCACTACTTATATCTACCTGCGCCCTCTATATAGCAAACAGTGCCTAATCGGTGACCGTTGGTCCCCAATGATCCTCTTTTTCTTATGTTAATTGAGAGCTGATTTGATGAGATAACCACCTGTCAGTGACCTTGCAGGGTGGTCTAAACCCTCCTGTAAACTAGTACAGATGGGCTTTAAGTCTCAGTGAACATGTAATGTTAATATACAGTAGGCTTGCGGGTGCACCATGTGAGAGAGAGAGAGAGAGAGGATTGAGGAGTCCTGAATAGGACTCTCTGTAATCTTTCTTGAGGATGTGTAGTCCTGGAAAGGACTGATTGTGTAGTCTTGAAAAAGACTGTTGGTTATCTTTCTTAGCTTATAGTTCTAAGGAGAACTATAGCGCTTGGAGAGGATGAGTGGCGGGAGTGAAATGTTAAACATTCTAACTTGCACAATGAATGCTTAATAATAAGATGTAGATATACTACCTTGACATAGACCCCGGTATCTGGTCTCTCTTTCAGGTCTAGTCTCTTCTTCTGGTCTTTGGCTAATAGGTCCCGGATCTCCTCCTGTAATAAACAAACAAACAATGAGCCTGTTAAGACACTCCCTCTGCAGGGGCAGATTAAAGTCAAAACTGTAAAACCCAGAAAGAGGATTGCTGAATGGCTGATCATGAAAGTTATGTAACCGGTATTCATTTATACACCAATAGTTCATGATATGATATACAAGTAAGTAAGTAATCTATTCAAGACGGCAAACAAATCTTATTAAGGAAGCAACTACAATGTACTTTGTCAGGGATAACTCTCTAAAATGCACAAACTCGAATTTCTCCATATTTAAAAGATCTGTAGTGATTTGGGGGAAATTTGTCCAGGTGCTTGCCTTAAAGAAGTCCACAGCCTGGACTGTTTCTGTGTCGCGCGCCAAATCAGCTGAGAAAAAAATACACCATCATCGCTGAACTAGTGACAGTAGTCAATGCCTCTCGTTCTTTTTTACGGTTGTTTTAGGGATCTTGCGATGAGTGGAGACACCGCACTGTGTGTGGGATGTGTTCATTAGAGTCTAAGTGAGTCTTACCTGATAAATTTCTAGATATGAAGCCCTGAACTGTTGGTTCTGTGTCCGTGCTATGTGAGTGAAGATGTGTTCAGACGAGTCTAAGTGAGTCTTACCTGATAAATTTCTAGATATGATGCTCTGACAAGGAACTGTTGGTTCTGTGTCCTTGCTATGTGAGTGAAGATGTGTTCAGATGAGTCTAAGTGAGTCTTACCTGATAAATTTCTAGATATGAAGCCCTGAACTGTTGGTTCTGTGTCCTTGCTATGTGAGTGAAGATGTGTTCAAACGAGTCTAAGTGAATCTTACCTGATAAATTTCTAGATATGAAGCTCTGACAAGGAACTGTTGGTTCTGTGTCCGTGCTATGTGAGTGAAGATGTGTTCAAACGAGTTTGGAATGACGCCCCTAAGCTCAGGATTGGACCTCACACCTGAAAGAAGTTAATGAGACAATAACAAATTAGACTGTGGCACACCAAAGTACAATATTAGGAATGTAGAAGGAAGTGAGTACTGGTAAGAGAAAAAGCAGAGACCAATTAGATAAACAATTACCAGGAAGAAGTTGACTATTAAAAACGATGACTACAACAAGTTGTTTCTTATTTTGTATAAATTTTTTTTTTTTTTGTAATAAAATAAAAATATTATTATTATTATTATTTATGTTTTTATTAGGTGATCTGCCGCAGAGACAAAATCTCCCATTGAGTTTCTACATGTGTCATGTCTCGATCAAAGTGACAGATCACCTTATTAACTGTGACAAATTTTATGTCTAGTTTATTATTTGTTTTATAAATACAGACTGCCATACATCCCTTCTGCTCCTGAATATTATGTTCAAGATCACATGAATACCCATGTATATGAGAGGGTATGAATCTTGGTAATATTACTCTTTTCCATCAGGGAACATAATATTCATCTATCTACAGTATTGTTATTAAAATACTTAGATATATAAAGACAATTGATTTGAGAAATTCAACATGACAGTCGCTCTGCTACATGTATAAAGAGCACTTTATGTCATGTACAGTCTTGAAGATTTTACACACTAACCACTGGACTTAAGACTACTTAAACACGAGGCTTTTGAACTTTGAACTTTGAATTATGTTTTCAATGGATGGATCAAATACTGCTTAGCTAGTAAAGGCCAGATATTCCACAAACACTCTACCTCCTTTTCACTTTCTTTCATTTTATACGTTCAAACTGAGAATACTTCAACACAAGGCTTTGAACTTTGACCTTTGGACTTTGAACTTTGGACTATGTCTCCAATGAGGAGATGACGAGCAATCCATTTTCTTTTCACTTTCACTTCCCTTTCGTGTGATTGCATTCAAACTGTACACTGTAATACTGCATCCTGGTTTAATGGTGGAAAGGGGATCAACGTAACAGAATAAAACAAACTGTTCGTGAGTAATATTTTACATTTATGATAAGAAATACTTTTAATAATTTTGACAAACAATTTCAGTATAGAAAAGTAAATAAAGTAATGGTTGTCTTCTCTATTGGTTGATGTTTAGTGCTGAGTATAGTAACGACGCGCTACAATACGAATGTAATGATCTCATAGTGCACGTATTATTCATATTCGCCTGACTCAGTTTAAAAAAATCAATCGTAATATCGATCATCGTATATGTATATGTATATTTTTTTCTTTTTTCTTTTTGTAATTTTTAAATGTACTTTGTCACTCGCCTACAGGACTCCTTTGAAAAGCAGGCCTTGTGGCTCTGAAAGGACTACCCTGTATTTTAAAGAAGACCGAATAATAAATAAATAAATGAATATATTGATGATCGATAGTAGAACAAGACAGAATAATAAAGAAAAATATTAGATAAAATGCTTGATATTCTATTTATGTCTCTGGTGTCCTATCTTCCCCTCGTCTTTTTTTCTCTTTGTTTCCTGATCCGCTAATTTCACTTGTATTATTGTCAACGTTGCAGATAACTTGCTACCATTTGTTTCTCATCATGGCGTCCAAGTTCCCAGCAGAGAGGGATGAAAAGGTCAAGCTACACACTAGAAAAGGTCATGACATGACATGGTCATGTGACAAACACGGGGAGCCAATCAAATTTTACTGCAAAGAACACGAAATCCCTGTTTGTCATCCATGCGCTACGAAAGATCATAAGCCTTGTGAACTAGACGACATGGAGGATGTCATCTTGGAGAGGAGGAGGATACTGGATGACAAGCAGCAAGAGATAGAGGAAATGAAGAAACAACTGAAAGCGCTTGACGCTAAACTAGATTCCACTGTAACATCTGCACGTAACCATTTGCAATCAGTAAACAATGATATTAAGGTGGCATTCAAAGACAAATTAAAGAGTGTGAAAGACAAAGAGAAACGATCGATTCGTTCGATCGACGAGGAGGCAGATGAAGAAATAAAAATCATTAACGAAAAGAGGGAAAGACGAATCAAATCATGTCACAAAGAAGCAGAACAACAACAACTAACCATCAAAGAAAGCCAAGCCAAAGTCAAATCAGAAACAAAGGCAATCAGCGAGGTGGTTGCTAAAAAGATAAAAGATCTCACAAGTAAGAATCAGCATGCAATCAGCACTATCGATAATGGTGACGTCATGATCAAACGAATCAAACAAGATGACAAAACATTGGTGAATGAAGCTCCTCAAGTACTTGCATCACTTGATGAAATTATAAATTTGAATGTTCATCAAGATGTTAGCGATTGTCTTGACAGAATACAGGGTGAAGTTCAAAGATTGAAGTTTATTGAGGGCGAAGTAGCTGGGGAACACTACGGGAGAATTGATGGCTATATCAGTAAATGGGAGCTTGTCAAGTCAATCCACATTCCATCAATTGTAACTGCACCGGCTCTGTGTGGTTTGATCAGTGATGATGAGATATATATGTATTACATAGATGACAATGCCACGTATGTTACAAATATCAGCACTGAACACACAGAAAAGGTCATTGAAGGAGAACGTAAGGTGGGTATTACCTCATGCGCCCCTGTAGACAGCAACGTAATAGTATGTGGTAAGAGGAGACTACCTAGTATATATTGCACGGGTGACACTGACAGTTTGGATGGATGCATCACTCTCTATGACAGACAATGGAAGGTGATTAGAGACATCAGCATACCGAGGAATAACAGCTCTAATAGTTTGAGTGTGTACGTTGATGTTAACAGGGATGGGATGATCCTCGCTGCTGAAAGCTATCAGTCTAATATCTACGTCATCAACCCTGCTGATGGTAAGATAGTAAACACCATTACAAAGCAGGGCAATGTGGTGGCGGGTGAGATACAAGCCTTGTCATCAGGTGATATCGTTGTGGGGACAGGTAGTAATCAATACACTGTCTTCTCACGATCAGGAGAAGAGAAGGCTGTCATACATTCTGATGAGTGGTGTGGGTCACGGTGTCACGTTGACAAACTTACAGACACACTCTACATCAAGTACTGGGATACAGAGCGCACTATCTTTGCAGTTGATCAGGTGTCATGTGATGGCATCATCCAGGCAAGGAGGATCGTGGAATACGAGGAATCAGACAGATGGTCCCCCTTGATGAGCCCATGCATCGTAACCCCCTCCGGTAACCTTGTAGCTTGTGACGGGGCGAGCCTTCTTGTGTATAAAAAGAGTTTCATCTGCATATGACTGCCTGGACCATGCGACTCACTTCGATCGGCTCGAAATCTGCTACGGCATAAAGGGATCTGCTCTGGAGTGGATAAAGTCTTATCTTAGTGGTAGTTTCCAGAGAGTAACTGTGAGGGGGTCACTGTCACAGTCCTTTCCTCTCCTGTTGGGGAGTGCCTCAGGGGTCGGTAGTGGGCCCCCCCTGTTATTTACCCTCTATACCGGTCCTCTTTGCCATGTGATCAGTTCGCAACATGATATCCAGCACGCCATGTACGCAGATGATACCCAGCTTTACCTTGTTATGAGAGCTGATGTCGGCGACAGAAGAGATGCCATTAGTTAGAGTTGAGTAGAGTTGCAGACTGTTTACGTGATGTCAAGACATGGTCCTCAACCAACAACTTGAAACTTAATGAAGCGAAGACTGAAATGCTGCATATGTCTTCTAGGTTCAGGCAGCAGTCTGATGATTTTCCCCCTTGATCTTTCTGGAGTTTGTGTGCAGAAGTCGGAGTGTATGCGAGATCTTGGTGTAACTTTCGACAAACACCTCTCCTTCGCTCAACTTATACGCAACAAGTGCAGGCCAGCTTCTTGGGGAATTGCTAGGATTGGCAAAATCCGAAAGTATCTCGACAATTCTTCTACGGAAAAAAATATCCATGCATTCGTCACATCTCACCTCGATTATTGTAATAGCCTTCTAGCCGGTCTACCTCAATCCCACATTGCACCCCTTCAACGCATCCAGAATACTGCCGCTAGACTAGTCACACGTACCAAGAAATCTGAACACATTACCCCAATCATCCAGTTTCTTCACTGGCTACCGATACAGGAACGCATCGTCTTCAAAGCTATCCACAACCAAGCCCCCTCATACCTACAGAACCTCATCTCACTCTGATCCTCATTAGCCTCCTCTGCATCTCGACGTTTACGCTCCCATACTACTGCCCACCTTCAACTGCTATCTGGACCTCGCACCAAGACACGCTACAGAGACCGCTCATTCACAGTTATTGCCCCAAAGTTATGGAATAATCTCCCCATTTATATACGAGAAGCCCCTACATTAGAATCATTTAAGTCTCTCCTGAAAACCCACCTCTTTCCATAATTGTGATTACCCCCCACCCCCCTCCCCAAGTTATTTATTCTGAGAGTAATTAATACTACCTTACAGTTTAATGATATTGTAATTTCTATTTCATAACGTTGTATTTAAGATGCATAATTATTATATTGAATATAATAATTTGTATTTAAGTTGTATTTTGATATTTCACATGGTTTATTATAATTCTGAGTCCATATCTGGTTTATTTATATATTTCAATCAATTTCGATGCAGTCCTTATTTTGTGTAATGTCACATTCTTTTTTGCTGTTTACTTGTAATTCAATGTTTTTAACATGTTTCTTTAGTATTTCTCACTTTTCCTTATCCTTTCTTCTTTCTTGCGCTTAGAAACATTGTACAGGTGTATGAAGCGCATTATGAATGTAATGTATTATTATTATTAATCAATACAATATCAAACCTTCCTTGAATCTTGTTATTAACCCTAATAATGAAGCTGGGCTCTTTCTTTTCTCAAATACCTTTCTAGTTGAAAAGAAAACTTCAACTTCACGTTTTTATTTAGTTGTTGAGAACATTTTTTAAATGAAATACAATGCCAACTAAAAGCGCACCGCCCCTGGTAGAATTAGTAGTAGTAGTAACAGTTATAATAATTAAGTAATTTTGCCTGCCTTCAGGGCAATACGACATATCTTACCCGAACCAAAGGTGAGGCTGATATATAATATGACAAGTTGTATTGCCCTGAATTAGGCAATCAACATCTAGAGCAAACAAGAAACTCTTACTATTGTTGTGAGAGTCCACATGAAAATACTTTATCAGGCAAGTCATTTTTTTTTCTATCGATGCATGACATATATTTGTAATAGCACTTCCTCAGGCAATGTGTGTAGTATAGCGCCATCTATTGCTGGAACACTCAGAATTCTACATAAACATGGTTGTGTTGAGGTTCAAGGATTCCCTTTCTCCAGCGCATCATGGGGATTGGAGTTGTTACGGTATATTGTCATTAAGTCAGGCAAAGAGGTTAGTTTTGTTGTATAGTTTATAAATCAAAACATAAAGTAGAAATAAGTGTTTTTGTTTTGGGCTTCATACTGAGAGCCTTTATTGACCTAAGTTTAGCTTGTAGATGTTAATTATAACCCCCAAATTGATGCACAAGCGCTTTTGCAAAAATGTCAAAAAGTGGCTGGTTAAAAACTACATATTTTGAATCTGCTACAACTCTTCAGAATGCCTGGTTACCCCCAATTTTGTTTAGTGTTCTGATAGCCTAGGGTATGAATTGGAGATGCGATTTCATGTATCGTGTTTGCTGTTAATATACTGCTTCGACGTTAACATAGTCCTCAGCCTGGTTAGGATTGACGCTCCTTCTACTTGTTATCCTTTTCACAGACCCATCCAAGCCCCCATCAAAACATAATACTTGGCTGGGTCATAGATCTAAAAATCCAGTCCAGCCTTTTGGTAGCCTATCCGATATGCGTCGGGCTTTACAAGTGTTCTAATCACGTTATGGAGACTGACATTGGCGCGGGAGTCAGCCCGAGCGCCAATCATCACTGGTGCATGCGAAAAGTTTTATTTTCTTTCATGTTCGTTGTTTCGTTCGTAGAAAATCTATGAACCCCCTGTAAAGCTCTTTCATGAATATTTATGTAGCATGGACCAAAATAGGCCAATGAGGGTTGAGGAAACTGGAGATGATATTTGATTGGTTGAATCGAAGTGATCGATCACCAAATAAGGCTAGTCTTATGAATCATGCATGAGAATACGCTCGTCACACATACAATACACATAATATGAATAATGATGAGTTCACCAGTGATGATAGGCGCTCGGGCTGACGCCCGCGCCGATGTCAGTCTGCACAACGCGATCAGTATATTTGCCGTAAAGCCCAACGCATATCGGATAGGCTAGCCTTTTGATCTCATGGTTAGATTCGGTGAATGCCTTGTTTCTTACTTTTCTCCATCGATTCTATATCTCTCATACAATTCTCATCAGCACATTTTCTCCTCACGATTCTCGACCGTCAACATCGCTTTTCTTGCTGCTCTGTACGATTCGACATATTCGCATAATAAATAATCATAACTTGTACTTTATGAACAGCGTGTTATTTTGTAGTTTGTTCGCCTACTCCTGTCATTACTAACTGTATCTATATCCTTGATTACTAAATGAGCTAGTATATATAGGTGTGTTTTATGAGTGGAGGTGGAATTTTGTTAAAGACCAAATCTCCCATTGAGTTTCTACATGTGTCATGTCTCTATCAAAACGACAGATCACCTAGGACCCCTGTTTATACATGCGTCGGCTTTTAAAGCCGGCCCCGAAGGCGGCCTCGCGCCTGCAATATGAAGCCGCCTCAAGATCATCAAACCCCTGTTCCACAAGGAAAGACAAAAAGAGAAAGTGATAGAATGATAAAAATTAAGAATAACATGAGAGAAGGTGATACAAAGAAGAAACAAAGAATAACATAAGGAAAGATAGTAAGAGGAAGTGATATAATGATATAAAACACAAAGAATAACATAAGGAAAGATAGAAAGAGAAAGTGATAGAATGATAAAAACTAAGAATAACATAAGAGAAGGTGATAGAAGGAAGAAACAAAGAATAACATAAGGAAAGATATAAAGAGAAAGTGATGTAATGATAAAAACAAAGAATAACATAAGAGAAGGTGATAGAAGGAAGAAACAAAGAATAACAAAAGGAAAGATAGAAAGAGAAAGTGATAGAATAATAAAAGCTAAAAATAACATAGGAGAAGGTGATAGAAGGAAGAAACAAAGAATAACATGAGGAAAGATAGAAAGACAAAGTGATAGAATGATAAAAACAAAGAATAACATAAGAGAAGGTCATAGAAGGAAGAAACAAAGAATAACATAAGGAAAGATAGAAAGAGAAAGTGATAGAATGATAAAAAAAAAGAATAACATAAGAGAAGGTGATAGAAGGAAGAAACAAAGAATAACATGAGGAAAGATAGAAAGACAAAGTGATAGAATGATAAAAACAAAGAATAGCATAAGAGAAGGTCATAGAAGGAAGAAACAAAGAATAACATAAGGAAAGATAGAAAGAGAAAGTGATAGAATGATAAAAAAAAAGAATAACATAAGAGAAGGTGATAGAAGGAAGAAACAAAGAATAACATAAGGAAAGATAGAAAGAGAAAGTGATAGAATGATAAACACAAGGAAAGAGAACCCTATGGAGGCGGCCTTAGTCCGGCTTTTCAAACGTCGAGCCGCCTCCAGGGCCGGCCTCAGTCCACTTTTAGACGTATGTGTAACAGGGTTGGGTTTAATTCGTCGCTGTGACAAATTCTATGTCTAGTGTATAATATGTTTTATACAGACTGCCATACATCCCTTCTGCTCCTGAATATGTTGAAGATCACATTAATATTCATATGAGAGGGTATAAACATTCATTGGTAATACTACTCTGTTCCATACAGTAAACATTCCACTATTTCTTGATATTATAGTACTATAAAGACAATGGATTTGAGAAATTCAACATGACAGTCGCTCTGCTACATGTATAAAGAGCACTTTACATGTATGTCATTTACAGTCTTGAAGATTATACACACTAACCACTGGACTTAAGACTACTTAAACACAAGGCTTTGAACTTTGAACTATGTCTTCTACATGTATGAGCAGATCACGAGCAATCCACTTTCCATTCGTGCGAATGCATTCAAACTGTACACTGCAATACTACTTCAATGTTTGATGGGTGAGAAGTCTTTGCTGCTTGTACAGCAGGAACAAACAGCAGATTGTTAGTAAGTTATATCTTCCATTTATAATAATTAATGCTTTTACCGGTAATCATTTTAACAAAATGACCCCATCTCCTTCTGGTAACATTGTAGCTTGTAACAGGGAGTGACTGTCTGTTTAGATACATGTTAGTAATGGTTGTCTTCTCTATTGATTGATGTTTTGTGGAGTTTAGTATGGACACGCTACAATACAAATGTAATGATCCCATAGTGCACGTATTATTCATATTCGCCTGACTCAGTATGAATATTTCAGTCATAATATACTGATCAGCAATAGGAGTAGAAGCCAAGATAATAAAGAAAAATTGAGATAAAATGATTGATATATTCTATTCTGTGTTTCTGCTTTTCTATATATTTTCCCTCCACTCCTCGTACATGTTTTTGTCTCTCATTGTTTCTTGATCCGCTTCTCTATGTTTTCTCCTAAAGACATTTCTCTAATTGAATTTGTATTATTGTTAACGATGCAGGTTATTTGCTACCATTTGCTTCTCATCATGGCGTCCAAGTTCCATGCAGGAGAGAAAGATGAAAAGGTCGAGCTACGCACTAGAAAAGGTCATGACATGAAGTGGTCATGTGACAAACACGGTGAGCCAATCGCTTTTTACTGTAAAGAACACGGATTACACGTCTGTGAACGATGTGCTATCAAAGAGCACTGTCAGAAACCATGTGAGCTAGACGACATCGAGGATGTCATCTTGGAGTGGAAAAGGAAACTAGATGACAAGCAGCAAGAGATAGAGGAAATGAAGAAACAACTGAAAGCGCTTGACTCTAAACTAGAGTCCAGTGAAACCTCTGCAAGTAACCATTTGCAATCAGTCAACGATGAACTTAGGGTGGCATTCGAAGACAAATTAAAGAGTGTGAAAGACCAGGAGAAACGATTGATTTGTTCGATCAACGAGGAGGCGGATAAAGAAATACAAATCATTAATGAAAAGAGGGAAAGACGGATCAAATCATGTCAGGAAGAAGCAAAACAACAACAACTACCCATCACAGAAAGCCAAGCAAAAGTCCAGTCAGAAACAAAGGCAATCAGCGAGGTGGTTGCTAAAAAGATAAAAGATCTCACAAGTAAGAATCAGCACGAAATCAGCACAATGGATAATATTGATTCCAAGATCAAAAGAATCAAACAAGATGACAAAACATTAGTGCATGAAGCTCTTCAAGTACTTGCATCCCTTGATGAACATTTAAGTTTGAATATTCATCAAGATGTAAGCGACTGTCTTGACCGAATACAGGGTGAAGTTCAGAGAGTAAAGTTTGTCGAGGGTGAAGTAGGTGGGGAACACTACGGGAGAATTGATGGCTATATCGGTAAATGGGAGCTTGTCAAGTCAATCCACATTCCATCGATTGTTAATGAACCACGGGTGCGTGGTTTGATCAGTGATGATGAGATATGTGTGCGGGACGTAGATAACGATGCCACGTATGTTACAAATATCAGCACTGAAAACACACAGAAAGTCATTGAAGGAGATGGTAACGTGTATATTACCTCATGCGCCCCTATAGACAGCAACGTAATAGTATGTGGTAAGGAGGGTAACAGCTTGGATGGATGCATCACTCTCTATGACAGACAATGGAAGGTGATTAGAGACATCAGCATACCGAGGAAATACATCACCTTTAATAGTGTGTACGTTGATGGTGACAGGGATGGGATGATTCTCGCTGCTGAGAACGATCAGTCTAATATCTACATCATCAACCCTGCTGATGGTAAGATAGTCAACACCATTACGATGCAGGACAAGAAGGTTTATGGTGAGATTAAAGCCTTGTCATCAGGTGATATCGTTGTGAAGACAGGGTTGAATGAATTCACTGTCATCTCACGATCAGGAGAAGAGAAGGCAGCCATATATGATAAGTGGTTCGCGCCATGGTGTCGCGTTGACAGACTGACAGACACACTCTACATCACATACTGGGATGCAGAGCGTACTATCTGCCCAGTTGATCAGGTGTCATGTGATGGCATCATCCAGGCAAGGAGGATCGTGGAATACGATAAATCAGACCGGAGCTCCATGATCCCTAGCCCATGCCTCGTAACTCCTTCTGGTAACCTTGTAGCTTATAACGGGGCGAGCCATCTTGTGTACAAAAAGAGTTTCATTGTGTAAGCAATACAAATATCAACCTTCCTTGATTTCGTCATCTTGTTATTAACTCCCAATAGTGAAGCTAGGCTTTTTCTTTTGTCAATTACCCTTATAGTTGAAAAGAAAACTTCAACTTCATGTTTTTATTTAGTTGTTGAGAACATTCTTTTAAAGGGCCACTTTAACCCAATTAACATAGCCTTTTAAAACATGAATACACCTCTACCCATTAAAGGTAAAGACCAGTACCGTATTTGCCGGCCTAAAGGCCGCAGTATTTTTGGAAGAGAAAATATCAAAAAGTCGGGGTGCGGCCTTTACGGCGAAAGAGTAAAAAAAAAAAAAATCAAGTCAAGTCAAAACCAGCACGAATTTGCACGTATGGGACTACTAACGGTACAATAACTATACCACTATGGTACAGGACATTTCAACACATCTTGCCAACAATTTTTTCTTGCATTGTTGACATGAATACGAAAATAAATTGCTAAACCAACATTTGACGATAGATCTTGATCTCAGTTTGTGCCAATGCATTGCAAAAGTAAAGGAAGGGACCATTTAACGAAGCTGCCGCGAAGCATCCATCCGAAGTCGCCATTTTGTTTTTCCATTTCATGCAGTTTCGCATTACACCGTATATCAGACACCATATCTGCCCGCGATTACTTTTTGAGCTAAACTTCCGGTAAATTATAAGAATGTTGATGAATTTGGTATCAGTTTGTAAAAAGAAAAAAGAAAAAAGAAAATTACGATTATTTTGTTTTGTCAGTTTTTTTTTTCTTTTTTTTTTCCCTCTTTGAAATGTCAAAGTTGGGGTGCGGCCTATGCGGCAGTGCGGCCTTATCGCCGGCAAATACGGTATTGGAAACGCCCCAATTTCAAAAAATTAAATGGAAGCTCTTATTACCAATCATGTGAAAGAATATGTTTTGACTAATACATGATGATAACAAATTTGCCGGGACGCCGCCTACTAATTGATATATTTGGTAAATTAGTTTATCTATTGGTATGTGAGAGATAAACGCACGTGTCGCGCACGTGTGCGTAGTCCCATATACATCTTTCTGTGTACAGAGCTTGTAACTTTACGAAGACTGGGCCAAATTTCTTATCATTTTGATGATTCCAGAATCCAGAACCTTGCAGTACACACCAATACATATGCTAGATGATCAACCTTTTCTGATCGATTCCACAACGTTTCTTTCACAATGCAATCGCATGACCATAACTGGTCTTTATCTTTAATAATCCAGCCTCAGATTTTTCTGAAAATTTCTTAATTTACCAAAAAATGATAATAACCATCCATTTTTCACAGATCTCACACTTGCTAGGCTACGCCCCTCAAAAAGAGGTAAAACGGTCACGTGGCTTGATGACGCATTTGGCGGGAATGTCCGATTTGATAATTTCATAATTAGGAATGATAAAATTGCCAGAAACTTACTGGGATTATCAAGTGCATATTATTGTTCAGAAAAACATCATTTTTCCCCAATTAATATCAAAGTTTGCCTGTTTAAAGACATTTTAATGCCTAAATCACAGGGACGTCACATGCGCAATACAGCTCCGAAACTGGGCTTTTTTTCTGAGTGTTCTAAGTCGTCATTTTTAAAGCTAGATTCCAGAATTATTGATGATTTCTAAGAAAAATCATTGTCATGTTCGGAATCTCTGTCAAAAAGTTATTCTACTTGTCTTTTTTTTCTCCATTTTTTAGCCCGTTTTGGTTAGAGTGGCCCTTTTATTCAATACATAGCAAACAACAGCCCCTGGTAGTACTGGTTGTAGTAGTACTAGTAGTACAAATTATAATAATAATAATTATCATAATAAAATGTATATTTACATAACAATGGCATAGCGTATCATAGTAAATTTCTTATCTCTTAAAAGGGGATAACGTTTGATGTTCATAGTGGGTAATTTGGACTCCATGTAATATATTGAGGAAAGCTAAAGTATTTGCGATCGTATTAATTGTGTTATAATGCGACCTGTTTCTGTCTCATGGTTTCTAAATTCATTGTTTGTAATGTTTTGCCTTCCTTCACACACAATTTGGTCCATGAAGCCTTTAAAGTGACATGGTAACATTGTTGAAGGTTGATGAAAAAAATTGCTTAATTTTTGTATAAAATGTTACTTACTATATTCCTTTAACTGTACTAACCCTCTGACAGGCAAAAAATCCTGAAAAAATTCTCAAACCACGAAGATATCTATGGTTTTCTTTGAAGGCGTCGATGTGAGGCACCCTCTAACAGTGATTAACAGTAAATTCTCCCAACCATTTTTGAATTTTCCCAACCGTTTTTCCATGCAAAAAAGACATAAAACAGGCTATAAAAAATCTGTCAACACTTAAATGTCTGGAATGGAATGTAGAGCCATTTTATTGCTTTGTGAAATTTCCATTCACCTAAAATGTAACAAAATCGTTCTATACTGAGATCTAGATCTAGACCTAGTTGGGAGAATTAAGGAATCGATCAGATCAGTTTTTCCCAATTTGTACCATGAATAATGGTCCGTTTTCACTCAAATTTTCAGATTATCTTTAATTGTACATCTAGCATTGAAGTCACAACCTTAGAACCACTATCTCTCATCTAAACAATGTTACCAAGTCCCTTTAAGGGAGAAATTGATCCCATGTGTAGTGGCTGTCTGACGCCCAAATTCCGATGGAAATTGTTTTCTGGTTTTTGTCAGCTCGCATCTAAACGTGTGACGCTCTCAAGAACTACTATGATACTCTATACAGAGTAAAACAAGACAACTAATTATTAAAACTTAGACTAAAAGATAATATGTTATTTCATTTCAAAATTCATTTCTTCTTTCATGTCTTAAAATAAACTGAACATTACTAATATAACAAATACACTTCTAAATATGTTGTAATATCTGTAACTTCTATATTTTATAGTTTGATTACCGTAATTAACGTTGTATAAACCGCCCTCGTGTATAAACTGCACCCCTCTTTTTCGCCCTTAAAAAAAAAAAAAAAAAAAAAAAAAAAAAGCAAGCCAGGTCCGTGTTAAAAACCCACGCGGGAAGGCCTTTCATTTAACTGCCAGGTGCAGCTGAATGTGTAAGATCATTAATGTATATTAAAAAACACCTTTTAATTCTGTTACTATCATTAACTGATTTGTTGAACTAGAAACTCTTTTTTCTGTTAGTATCATAAATTGATTGTTGTACTATAAACTCTATTTTCTGTTACTATCATTAACTGATTTGATGTACTATAAACTCTTTTTTCTGTTACTATCATAAATTGATTTATTGAACTATTAACTCTTTTTTCTGTTACTATCATAAACTGACTTGTTGTACTATAAACTCTTTTTTCTGTTACTATCATAAATTGATTTATTGAACTATTAACTCTTTTTTCTGTTACTATCATTAACTGATTTGTTGTACTATAAACTCTTTTTTCTGTAACTACCATGAACTGATTTGTTGTACTATAAACTCTTTTTTCTGTTACTATCATGAAATAATTTGTTGAACTATAAAGTCTTTTTTCTGCTACTATCATGAAATGATTTGTTGTACTATAAACTCTTTTTTCTGTTACTATCATGAAATAATTTGTTGAACTATAAAGTCTTTTTTCTGCTACTATCATGAAATGATTTGTTGTACTATAAACTCTTTTTTCTGTTACTATCATAAACTGATTTGTTGAACTATAAAGTCTTTTTTCTGCTACTATCATGAAATGATTTGTTGTACTATAAACTCTTTTTTCTGTTACTATCATAAACTGATTTGTTGAACTATAAAGTCTTTTTTCTGCTACTATCATGAAATGATTTGTTGTACTATAATCTCTTTTTTCTGTAACTACCATTAACTGATTTGTTGTATTTACTATAAACTCTTTTTTTCTGTTACTATCATTAAACCTGATTTGTTGTATATACTATAAACTCTTTTTTCTGTTACTGTCATAAACTGATTTGTTGTATATACTATAAACTCTTTTCTGTTACTATCATAAACTGATTTATTGTACTACAAACTCTTTTTTCTGTTACTATCATAAACTGATTTTTTGTACTATAAACTCCTTTTCTGTTACTATCATAAACTGATTTTTTTTTACTATAAACTCTTTTTCTGTTACTATCATAAACTGATTTTTTTGTACTATGAACTCTTTTTCTGTTACTATCATGAACTGATTTGTTGTATATATATACTCTTTTTCCTGTAACTATCATAAACTGATTCGTTGAACTATAAACTCTTTTTTCTGTTACTATAATAAACTGATTTGTTGTATATACTATAAACTCTTTTTTTTGTTACTATCATAAACTGATTTGTTGTGTATAAACTCTTTTTTATGTTACTATCATAAACTGATTTGTTGTGTATAAACTCTTTTTTCTGTTACTATCATAAACTGAGTTGCGTTTTTAAAACAAAGGAATTAAAGGCATCGTTTAACAATGTAAAAATCTGAGATGCACGTTTCGATTTTCAATCATAAATATCTTGATAATCAGACAGGTGATCGGCTTGTAAAAGTCATGGGGTTCCTGACTGACCTTAAGGTTTATAATTATCATTGCAGCATGAGCTCCTGCCCCCCCCCCCCCCCCACTCTGTGAATGGAGGGATACTATGCGTGTTACCAAAATGTCCGGTAAAGGGGTACTTTTCACGCACCAAAGTCCGGACCGTAGTACACAAAAATCCGGCCCGTATTGACTTTACACACCGGCCTTAGGGGGTGTTTTCAAAAGGAGGGAACATGCATATGCGTACCCTAAATAACACTGAGTGGGGAGGGGGGGGGATGAGCTAAATCAAGGATTTTGTTTCAGAAGCTGAGACAAAGTTACCGGATCCCTTTAAGCCCACCAGGCTGATCCAAGGTATCCCTTCCTTCGCTGTCAATCATTCAAACTTTATCAAATATAGCAAAATATATGAATGTATGTCAGGGACCCCTCTGGAAATGAGCTCTTGAGCATTCTTGGGTTATCCTGTTAATTTTGATCTGCTATTCTTGTATTTTGTTGTATGTTGAGGCTTGGCGAATAAAATCAATCAATCAATCAATTTAAAGCTAAGACCTTAGATTTTGTGATCCTTTATATTTGTTTGTGAAAAATGTGTAATTGTAGAATTCTAGTCTAAATATTCAAACAACACAGAGTTTACAAAGAGAACTTTGTGTTGGAGTTAAAGGGGAATTAACCTGTCGACTATAAAGCATTATCATGAGAAGAGGAAGGATTGGGGAGTCCTAAAAAAGAATGTCGGTAATCTTTCTTTCTTGAGTGTGTGTGTAGTCAAGAAAAAGGCTGTTGGTTATCTGTCTTAGCTTATAGTTCTTTGGAGAACTATAGCACTGGTTGGAGAGGATGGGTAGTAGGAGTGGATTGATGTTTTGAACAGGTTGACTTTTTTTGTTTCCAGCAAAACGTAGTGTAGCAAAAGAAACATATATTTGCAAATTAATTTGAGAACATAATAAATCAGGTTAATATCTCTAGTTTTGGCTACATGGAACACAGAACATTTGTCGTTTCTAGCACTTGAAGTAGGTGTTAAACCTTCAAAAGCGTTTTTCTCGGTTCCCCCTTTTTTTACCAGCGCCTACGCTACGCGACCTTTTACCGAGCAAACGGCGAGTTTACAGTTTACAGCAGGGAAACGTAAATACGCAATAATGGTTGATACGTCACAGAATGGCGACGTACTGAAAATTCTCAGAGCCGCAAAAGACAAAGGATTCTGAAGAAGAGTTACGTTCTCCCTTTTGTCAAATGTGTGATGTTTTTTATATTTCAGATAATGTGAATGGCCTTCAAACTGAAATTACCATGTACATGTACATGTAGCAGTTGTTCTTCAACTTATTACAAGGGTTGGATTTACCTTTAAAATCGATTTACATCTTGGGTAAACTGATTACACATACATCCATGAATGCAAGGGCTGATTTGTTCTGCCTGCATATCAACTACCTGGTTTCTAAGTTCCACGAGCGAACAAAGCGTCTGAGTATTTGCTTACATTCACTTTTAATAGTGGATATAATATTTTGTCATCAAATGCATATAGATATTTGACCTTGAATAGAGAATCTGCACACTACACATTAGCAGAACCTACCTTCCACAGTGAATGTCTTTCCAAATCATGTCCCTCAATGCAATTTAAGTCCTATCACTACTGTTACATACACTACGCATTAACAGAACCTACCTTCCATAGGGAATGTCTTTCCAAATCATGTCCCTCAATGTAATTTAAGTCCCATCACTACTATAACATACACTACGCATAATTAGCAGAACCTACCTTCCATAGTGAATGTCTTGCCGGTTCCCGTCTGCCCGTATGCAAATATTGTCCCGTTGAATCCTTGTAAAACAGACTCCACTAAAGATCTGAATGTCTCATCGTAAAGGTCTATCTGCTTGGAGCTGAAGATGGGAAAGGAACACAAGAAATTAGTCTGTTATGCATGAGATTTTATTGAAATGGAGTGACATGGTCAAACAATACAGGTAAACATTAAAAAAAATCCCAGAGATTCATCTTTCAGCTGTCTGCAACTGCTGGACTAAATATTTTACCAATCATCTACCGGTAGCTGAAAGTGCATCTCAAATTATGCTGTACATGTACGTGCATTGTAACTTTGAAAAATGAAAGTGTACCAATACTGTGACATACAGTATTAGAGCTTACTCTACAATGGCCCTAATGCAACCAATCCACCTTTCATTCTTGAATTACTAATAACACCAAAAACATCAAATTTACAAGGGTATAAATAATTCAGTTGTTATCTGTATGTGCATATGCATTTTAAATCAAGTGTCATTTTCCTTCATACATGTACATGTAGGTGGCGTGATAAGAGCTGTATATAATACATGTAGAGCTATCGACTTGAATATCAGAAATATTATTTGTAGATGTAGTCAGCATTAAAGGTAAGGAACAAAATGGTAAAATACTTTCAAGAATATAGCTTTTAAAGATAAAGACCAGTTATGGTCATGCGAGTGCAATGTGAAAGAAACGTTGTGGAATCGATCAGAAAAGGTTGATCATCTAGCATATATACATGTATAAGTATTGGTGTGTACTGCAAGGTTCTGGAATCATCAAAATGATAAGAAATTTGGCCCAGTCTTCGTAAAGTTACAAGCACTGTACACAGAAAGATGTATATACATGTAGGACTACGCACACGTGCACGACACGTTTATCTCTCACAGTCCAATAGATAAACTAATTTACAAAATATATCAATTAGTAGGCGATTTCCCGGTGAAATTTGTGTCATCATGTATTAGTCAGAACATATTCTTTCACATGATTGGTAATAAAGAGCTTCCATTTCATTTTTTGAAATTGGTGCGTTTCCAAAACTGGTCTTTACCTTTAAAACAGGGCCCCTGAGAGTTGTATGGTTTATATTTTCCTCATATGAAGAATAACCCCTTTTCAAAGGCCATCTTTTAAGATTAAATTTCAAATATGAATGTGGCATGAATTAATGGATGCCCACAGACGCTTGAAAATCCACTCAATATAATTGGAAAGCTGTATCCCTTGAAGAGAGACTACATTTCATTTCTGAATGTCTGTTACTTGATATAAAATCATTATTTGATACAAAATTCATACCGGTAGACACATTGCAGGTTCTTTTATTAAACATACAAAATCACATCATACAAAGGTTTATAAAACGGCAGGTACGTCACGCAGCACATTAATTACATTAAAAATTAATTAAAGAATTGGTCAGAACTAAAACTTTCCACAAATGAACTAGCTCATAATAGCCACAGACTCATACCAAAAGATAGCCATATAAATAATTTCATCCATTGTTATTTCTTGTTCAAAGTCTCTGAATGTCCCGTACGTCACAATCCAAATAGTTTAGACATGCCCAAAAATGATAACACATTATTTAAATATAATATGAGAGAGTACTACATGTATGTAGGCAAGCTTGGAAATATCCAAAGTGATATTGACTTCGTCCATGGCTACTCTCTAGTATGAAATTTGGTTGTTTGTTTGTCTGTTTGTCTGTCTGTTTGTCTGTTTGTCTGTTTGTCTGTCTGTTTGTTTGTTTGTTTTTTTAAAACAGAAAATTGTTGCAAGTTGTAATTCCACATTCAAGAAGTTCAAGATGAGGTCCATGAAGAGAGAGATATCACTATGAACATGACGGACAAAGAAAGCGGACAAAATATACAGTTCCTCATTCTACCCTCAACAATTGCTATATGATGGTAGACAAAGGAACATCCCCTTCACTGCTGTTATGTAAAAATGTGTAGAACAGGTGTCACATGCATATTCACCTGTTCTACACATTTTTACATAATAGCAGTGAAAGGATGTTCCTTTGTCTACCATAGCAATTGTTGAGGGTAGAATGAGGAACTGTATATTTTGTCCGCTTTCTTTGTCCGTCATGTTCATAGTATATGTAGGGAGGGGTGTGAAGATAAAGAGGTCTACTCTACAATGTGATACATTAATATTACTATTAAACTATTTCAATATTACTGGATGAATCATCATCTTCAATATGAGCCACACAGTAAACATTGCATACAGTTAACAACTGAATTACTCATACCCCAGGGTATATAAATTTGATGGTGTTTGTGGGTTTTTTAACCCAAGAATGAAAGGTGCATAGGTTGAATTAGGGCCTTTCTTGAATACTTTTAGATAAATATATGTCAGCTTTAGCATGTCACATTCTCAAGAAACATGAAATGAGAGTGACAGACAGAGAGAGAGAGAGAGAGAGAGAGACTGGCAGACTTAGCAGGTTAGAAATATAAATAGGTACATGTATTTGAGAAGATATCAGATGTACGGTAACTAACAACCCCCAAAATATGGGGAAAAATGTATAACGCTCTAACATGAGAAACGTCTACACAAAATCTTTTAATTTTATTGTTAATCTTGGCCACAAAAAATGATAGAAAACAAAAAATAAGAATACAAATAAGTCAGATTTAATTTTCCAGAAGGGGAACAAATATTTGAAATGAACCTTTCCTTCTAGCCTGCAACCTTTATTGATACTGCCCTGTCCGTCAGTATAGTATGATAAAACAAGAAAGAACATTTCAATCAAATATATTACTCATCTGACTCCATTCATTAATCTATGCCCCAAGTTTAATGAATTTCTTCATAATTTCTCCTGCAGCCTGAAACCCCAGCGTCTGTTTCTCACCCTGGTATTCATTGGCCTACAATCCTACATACTCTGGAAGGTTAATTTAGCGGTTGGTTAATATTCCCAGCTTAAAGGTAAAGACCAGTTATGGTCATACGATTGCATTGTGAAAGAAACGTTGTGGAATCGATCAGAAAAGGTTGATCATCTAGCATCTAGCATCTGCAAGGTTCTGGAATCATCAAAATGATAAGAAATTTTGCCCATTCTTCGTAAAGTTACAAGCACTATACACAGAAAGATGTATATGGGACTACCCTATATCTCTCACAGGACCATGAGAGAAACAAATTTACCAAATATATGAATTAGTAGGCGGTTTCCCGGCAAATTTTTTATCATCATGTATTAGTCAAAACATATTCTTTCACATGATTGGTAATGAGAGCTTCCATTTCATTTTTTGAAATTGGGGCGTTACCAATACTGGTCTTTACCTTTAATAGGTTTCTTGGCTCTGCGTTTATAGAGATGAGTCATCTATACACACAGTATACATACACACACGGTCTGACTATCATAACACTAACACAGCATCTTTTAGCTGCTTGAGATGTGATATGGAGAGAGTTCATTCAAGCTCTAGAGCAAGGGGGTGATATTCTGGGAGGCGTTTCACAAAACTTGTCATCAGTGACAAATGACAATTTGTGTTATAAGCTACTAAAATCCTTGCTTCTGATTGGTTATCAGCAGATTTGTCACTGATTTTTGTCATTTGTCATTGAATAAAAGGCTTTGTGAAACACCCCCCTGGTTCATGGTCATCAGTCCGTGAAGCCCTAAATAGGCCTGTTTTCATCAGCTTGAGATTGCCAAATATCCCGCTATTTGAACTATCCCGGTCGTGAATTATCCAGTTATTTGCGTCTTCATCAACCTCGAAGTTGCAATTAGCAAGATATTTGGTCGAGATAATCATCCCAAGATATCTTGAGCTATAGTTTGCAACAGGGAAAAAAACACTTTAAAAATTTGGGGGCTACTTTTCAAGCTTGCTTGCATGAAAATAACACTTTTTAATTCGTTTTGCATTGAACTCTATGCAAATTTTGGGGGGCTCTTTTATGACTTTCGAGGGCTTTTGGGCGTTTCGGGGGCTACTTCGCCCCGAGCCCCCGTGTATTTTTTTCACTGGTTTGCAAAATATCCTGCCATTTGGCGAAATATTCCGCTATTTGTCCGGTGTGTTTTCACTAGCCCGAAAACTCACACTATGTGCGAACGCTGAGCAAAATATCTTGAGCCTGAGTTTTAAGTCTCGAGCTGATGAAGACGTGAATTGTAACTTTGGGATTATTTCCCAAATCAGAAATAGCGGGCTACATGTATTTGGCAATCTTGAGCTAATCAGAACAGGCCTAATGATATTTACCCTTAAAGGGATCCGGTAACTTTGTCTCAGATTCTGAAACAAAATTCTGGATTTAGCTCATGCTGCAATGATAATTATAAACCTTTAGGTCAGTCAGGAACCCAATGACTTTTACAAGCAGATCGCCTGTCTGATTATCAAGATATTTATGATTGGAATTACAAATTTTGAAAACCGTTCGCCTGACGGTGTTCATAACACTACAGTCTATTGGGGAAAACGAGTATGGTAAAACCGGTCACTCAAAGATTTTTACTTTTTTGAAGCACTTCTTGATCATTTTGAAGTGCAATTTTTTTAGGGCTTCAATATTACACCATATCACAGACACTGATAACACGTAGGGCCGTGTATCTCAGATTTAACATTGTTAAACGATCCCTTTAAACGACATGGGTCGTTTTATGAGGTTAACAGGGGATAGAGGACTTACAAAATTGACATGTGTACAGTATGGCTATGATTTCTGTATTTTGTCTTTTTGGATGAGCTTTTATTTTTCAGCTCAATGGCATATTTTGGTTCTTGATTATCAGTTGTTGAAGCCAAAAAACGATGTTGGTCATTTTATGGGACGGGTAGGGGGAACTGCTCTTGTTCCATACAGAGTCATCCTGTACACATGTACAGATATACAATGAATTGGGCTCAGGACAAAATTGGGCCAGTGATATTATCAATTCATAGTTTTTCATAAGAAATATTTTGAAACTGACAAGGGTGCATTACGATTTTAATTTTTCTCTCTTAGTCTACATGAGCTTTTTGTATTTGAATTCAAGCTCTAAAGCAAGGGGGTAATATTTTAGTTCATGGTTATCAGCCCTTGATACCCTAAATAGCATTGACATCCCCTTAAATGATATGGGTCATTTTATGAGGTTAATAGTATTGACTGCTATGGGGGGGGGGGGGAGAGGAGAGAGAGAGACAGACAGACAGACAGACACAGAGACAGAGAGAGATGGAGAGAGTTTTAGGGAGAGAGAGACAGACAGAGAGACAGAGAGACAGACAGAGACAGACAGACACACACACACAGAGATGAAGAGAGTTTTAGGGAGAGAGAGAGAGAGTAAAGGATATAGGGTTGGGAAGTAGCAGAGGAATAAACGATGAGATTAAATGTACAATGTACCACACTCTCATAATTAATGCAAAAGGCTTCTAGACTAATGACATGATTCCCAGATTGAGCAAATCAGATATAAACTCATCAATATACATATCAAGCTGCAGTAATACTATGATTGCAGGGCCCTGATGAGGCTGTCCCAAGGTAAACAAGACAGTGTAATTATTATCATCAATCATTGATAATCAACCAGAGAAAAAAAAATCCAGAGAAAGAACATGAGAAAGGAAGAGAGAAAAGGGGAAAGGTGGGGGAGGGGAGGAAATACAGGAGGGTGAGAGAGAGAGAGAGCGAGAGAGAGAGAGAGAGAGAGAGAGAGATAAAAAAAAAGAGAGAGAGAGAGAGAGAGAGAGAGTGAGAGGGGGCAGGAGAAGGGGAAATAACTATATTACATGTTCCACTTTATGTACAATCTGAATAGTATTAGACTTAGAAACAAACTCAATCAACCTCTCAATGCCCCAGTACAGCATAAAATCACAGAGAGAAAAGTAGTAAGATAGAGAAAAAGCTCAATAGGACAGTGAGGGGAGGGGGAAGAACAAAATGAGAGAGGGTGGGAAAGAAGAGAAGACGAAGACCAGGGAGATGAGAGTGCAGGAGATCGAAGGAGAGTGGAGATAGTCTGGATATATTAGAGGGAGGCTGAAATATGGAGAGAGAAGAACAGAAAGAAACAGGATAGAGTACAGGATGGAGAGAGAGAGAGGGGGGGGAGAATGCAGATGATAGAAGGAGAAAAGAGAAAGGGGACAGAAAAATAGATGAAATCAATAGTACCTGGAGCAATAGATCAACAGAAAGAGCAAAGCAAAGAGAGGAGACAGAGGAAGATCTCAAGTAAAATCCAAAGAAAAAATGGAGAGTGGGGTGGGATGAATTGAATAAGAAAGAGTGAGGGATGGGGAAAAGATAAGCAGATTGATTAAGGGACAGAGAGAGCGAAGTATTAGAGAAAGGAGACATGATTGACTTTCATGTTCTCATTATGAGTGAGAGTACGATGAGTAAGACTTAATATAGATGAGATCGCCCATGACCTACCTGTAATGTACCTACAGGTATGTAGAGTATTCTCTGTACATCTACTACATGTACATGTATGTACAATATTATTCAGTTTAAAAAAAAGTATATTATCAATGTCTTCATCAAAATGAGTATACTAACCATTCATCAAATTGGAAATATTGTATTCTAAAAAGCTTTGTTACAGAATGACGCACAAATTTACTTTCTATGTAATTCCTTAAACAAAATATATACGGTATACAATTCAATATGTAATACATGTGATGAATGATTGAAAGGAAACCCAATGTGAAAGTCACACCCTTTAATAATTTGTAGATTCTCATTAAAAAAAACAGACGGACGGAGGGACGAACGGAAACATACAGGGAGAGGGGATAAGAGATACAAACAGAGAAGGAACATGTACATACAGACAAGGAAACTCAAATTAAAGTTCTAGATCTATTTCTCATCGAGAAACAAACTAACCCTGTAACCGATTGTCAGATCGAGGGCCGGTCATTGGCCGATCAGGGGAGATCGGATAATAAATTCTGATCGCCGATCAATAAAAATGATCGGGAAAAAATCAGCAGATTTATTTTTTATTTTTTAATGCCAACATTTTTAAAGTTTGGGAATATCAAATGCTTTAAAAAGTTTTGGGTTCTTAAAGCATAGATAACAAGTCACAAATCGCAAAAGACTTACTTCCAATCGTAGACGGTATCGAAGGTGAAGGACTTGTTGGGTTCTCCCGGAGGACCTTTAGGGTTAGTGACCTCTATTAATCCAACACTTTAGAGAGGCTTTAAGCACAGAATACAAGGACACAAATCAAACAAGACTTACTTCCAATCGTAGACCGTATCAAAGGTGAAAGACTTGTTGGGTTCTCCCGGCGGTCCCTTAGGGTTCGTGACCTCTACCAATCCTCTCTTGTTGTCCATCTCAACGATTCTCTTGTGACCCTGAGATATCTCCTTAGAGTTCATAGGTCGGCAACGCACCACCACCTTCACCGTCTCAGCACTTTTCTTTGACTGCAGGAAGAAGAAAAAAATGATTAAGGTAAAGACCAGTTTTGGAAATGCCCCCCTCTCAAAAAATGAAATGGAAGCTCATATTACCAATCATTTGTAAGAATATGTTCTGGGTAATAGGTGATCATACAAATTTTGCCGAGAAACCACCTACTAATTGATATATTTGGTAAATTATTATATCTATTTGGACCTGATAGATATAACGCAATTGTCTTATGACCCTGTGATATCTCCTTGGAGTTCATAGGTCGGCACCGCACCACCACCTTCACCGTCTCAGCTCTTTTCTTTGACTGCAGCAAGAAGAAAAACGGTTCAAGATAAACTTGAGTTATGGTCAAGCAATTGTATTGTGAAAGAAACGTGGAATCAATCAGAAAAGATTCATCATCTAGCATATAAGTATTTATGTGTATTGCAAGGTTCTGGAATCATTAAAATGCTAAGAAATTTGGCCCAGTCTTGGTAAAGTTACAAGCACTGTACACAGAAAGATGTATATATGGGACTATGTGACAGATGCGTGACACGTGCGCGATATCTATCAGGTCCAAATAGATATAATAATTTACCAAATATGTCAATTAGTAGGCGGTTTCTCGGGAAAATTTGTATCATTAAGTATTAGTCAAAACATATTCTTTCACATGATTGGTACTGTAATAAGAGCTTCCATTTCATTTTTTGAGAGGGAGGCGTTTCCAAAACTGGTCTTTACCTTTAAAGGTATTACAAAGTTTGGGGAAATTTTGAAAATTGCTGGACAGTGAATCTTTACAATTTTAATATATTTGGATACCCCTGTGGATGTTTTATAAGCACTAGAAAAATTAGCCCCTAAAACACTTCTGCTTTCGAGAAAAATTGAATATAATAATTTACCGGTGCTCCCGGTAAATTTTGATAAATTTCAAATAGCGCCTACGGCCGTACAATAGTAGCTGTGACCATGAAAATCTCAGAATATATGTTGTTGTGATATATAATTTCCAAACGGGAGTAGCTAATCGGTCGATTTTAGTCAAGAAACATTTTTTTTGTTTTCAATGATATTTTATTTTCTCCATTGCTTTTCACAAACAATAACAAAATCAATACATAAAATAATCTGCATGTTAATATTATTATATAGAATATGATTTTACATTCACATCTAAATAATACAAATGAACTTTTACTATTTACATCAAATAAAGCATGAAACATGCATGCATGAAGAAGGCATGAACATAAAAAGATTGTTTTATAGCTTTATTAATATCTTGACCTAGAGAGGGAGCTATACAACATAAAGAGTCTATTATTTACAATTTCATAATTTTAGACTCGATTTCAACCGCGACAACGATCACTGAATATTGTAGGATCGCATGCTTCCAATATGTTCATTTGAACCAAATTCATGTCACCATACCAAAACTTTGTATTACCTTTAATGACAATGATTTGTGTTGGTGGAAATACAGTGAAACCTGTCTATAAAGACTGTCCAAGGGAGACAAGATTAGTGGTCTTTATAGGCAGGTGGTCTTTATGTATAGCCTACGTTCCTTCAGTACATGTATCTTTGAGAAACCATTTTCAAAGGAAACCAAAAATGTGGTCTTTGAAGACAGGTGGTCATTGTATACAGGTGGTCAGTTATTAGGTTAGACTGTACTTAACAATATTAGACATCTACATGTATAACTCTAGTAGTGTAAACCCTCGTTCAGATATGTTGCAGTGCCTTCAAAAGGATGTCACACGTAGCAGTCCACTATGTTAATGTGCAAATCTAAAAGTCCCTATCAAATACTGTAAGACTTCTATAAAATCTAGTAGTGTAAACCCTCATTAAGATATGTTGCAGTAAACAGCGTCAGTTTGTGAATTGCAATATGCTTCACATTTCTGTTTCTTATTACACAGAGCTATTAAAGTTTATATGGGACCTATTGTGCGCAGTTGCCATTATCTTAAATAAAGGCCGGCTGAACTGGGTTAGCCAGAAGGGATTAGACCACACAGCGAGGTCACTGTGACAGGTGGCTCAGCTCTCAATTAACATAAGAAAAGGGGACCAACAGGCACCGATTGGGGAAGTTTTCTATATAGAGGGAGCAAGTAGCTACAAGTAGGACAGTGTGCCTTTAAATGTAAAATTATATAATTTTTTTCCCCAGCAGTTTACTGTGCCACATCTGAAGGAGCATTTAGAATTGAAAACAATTCTGCAACAAAAATTACTAATATTGATTGTTTTTGTTTGTTTATTTTGCAGTGGCATTTTGTTTAATTTATTGATATCATACACATCATGAGGCACTGTTAATTGAAATAGCATCAAGTGGTTCCCATTAAATTTTATTTCTCTAATCTCATTTTTCTATCTTTTTCTTCTTCATTTACCTGTATGTATTTTTTTTTTTTTAGGGGGGGCGCTTACAGACCAAATAAGGCACAAGAGAAAACTTAACACTTACCATGATGATGTTTGCTTTCCAGATTACCAGTAAACTAGACTATCTCCTCTAGTATTCCTCTATCCTGTATAACATCATGGAGTGTAGGCTAGTAAGGATCCTGCAAATCAAAATAAGAGAAAATCAGTTTAATAGAAAAGTCAAACTCGTTATGTGGCTCTGAGTAAAGAGTGAGATTGTTTCTGGGAATTTAAAAAAATTAAAAATTTGCAGTGGCATTTGAAAAATATTATTATTGATATTATGGAGATCATGATAAACTGTAATTTGATATAACATCAAGTGATTTCCATTAAATTTCATTTCTTTTAGCCCATTTTTCTTTTTTCTTTCTTTTTCATATGGGTAATTCCGTAAATTAGGGACCCCCCTTTGTGACATTTTTGGTGTCCCACTTACATGTAGGAACCCACACGTTTGTGGCTCTGAGTAGAGACTTACATTAATAGAAAAGTCATAACTCTTTTAGTGACATGTATGAGCTCTCTGTAGTCTGTTCCATAGTGTATTTCTCATGGATGGTTAGAGAAATGGATTCAGAGTCACAAGGCCTTGTCAAAAGGCTAGCTTCAAGGTGGCTTTTGTTGGCTTTTGTTGGCTTTTAATCCAGGGACAAGAGGGAGGTGGAGGGGAGGTGGAGGGGAGGTGGAGGGGAGGGGAGGTGGAGGGGAGGGGAGGTGGAGGGGGAGGGGAGGTGGAGGGGAGGGGAGGTGGAGGGGAAGGGAGGGGAGGTGGAGGGGAAGGGAGGGGAGGTCCAGGGGAGGTCCAGGAGAGGTCCAGGAGAGGTCCAGGGGAGGTGGAGGGGAGTGGAGGTGAGTTGAGGGTGGCGGACTCTGTGAAAATTCCTTTCTCAGCAGGTTAAATGATAACAATTCACATCATTTGTGTGGTGCCATATTTCTGTTTAACATGTTCAGCATTCATAGGCACATGTATGTAGGCTACCCAATGAAATCAGCAGTTTCGCATAATTTGCCAAATATCATCTAAATGTGTATGTTCCGGTACACCTGTAGTTGAGTTTGAAGCATGATTTGAAATGTTCCGGTACACCTGTAGTTGAGTTTGAAGCATGATTTGAAAGGTTCTTCTAGATTGGCAATCTCATGATGATGAAGATAGGAAGAAACAGAGTTTCACTAAAAACAATACAATACAAAATAAAGAAAGAGATCAATGAAAGTTTGACGGGAACTGGAATTTGCTGTTTAAGCAGAAGAAAGTCTTGAAGTTTCAAAGATGCAACCTCATTTAATTTTTGTATTGCTGCATAGGGGGTGGCTATGCATGCATCAACATGTCTACTAAAAAGTTGCTGTAGTGTTTATTTAAAGTGTAATTTTAAAGCCAGAGGTCTGTTTCTGGAACAACGGATGTGGATCACGGCCGGATTGCAGGCAGGGAGGGAGCTCCTGCACCAACACATTTTATCCTGACTGTGTGTATTAAAAGCTGTGCTATTGATTCTCAACATTTCAAACACCACTGTACAAAACTCAACTGATTTCACTCAAAGTCGGTACTTTAGTGACAATTGATGACACTTAAATAGCAGTAAAATACAATTTTTTCAACTTACCAATGTTAGAAAGACTAATTTAAAAATTCAAATTGTAAGTCTACTGTCAAACTTGCCGACATGATTGTGTGCATCTGTGTATTAATAAGAGTGTATTGACTGTTCATGGGTGCAAATGTTGCCTATCAACATGAAGTGCAGTGCTAGAGGTCAATAGTCAATACGCATTAGCATTGACTCTCTATGCTTTGCTTGAGTGCCTGCATCCACGTCCAATTCCAAGGTTCTCAAGCAATGGCACCCATTTTTAAATTAGCCTGCACACTTCATCATATCAATGACTAAGTTAAAGATGAAGTTGAGTTCTGGTCATGCGATTGCATTGTGAAAGAAACGGTGTGGAATCGACCAGAAAAGGTTGATCATCTAGCAAATAAGAATTTGTGTGTAGGCCTATTGCAAGGTTCTGGAATCATCAACATGATAAGAAATTTGGCCAAGTCTTGGTAAAGTTACAAACACTGTACACAGAAATATGTATACAGACTACACGAACATGTGGCGTAAAAATCCTACCCCCGAGTTTTACGATGTTACATGACATATTTGGAATATGAAGGCATTTGAAGAGCCACTTTGCTTTTCAGGGAACATGTCTTATCTGATGTTCTTCCACAATTGCATAATAAGAATGATAACGTTCACAAATTATTTTTCACCTCTTCCCAGAACTCAACCTTCTCTTTAAGGAATTCGGGCTAACTCGCCACACGGGACATCCCGCCCCAGCCTCAAAGACTGGGGCGAGATATCCCGACATGATTCACCGATCGAGAGATACCAATGTATGTTTGTGCTCATTGTGACTTAATAATGCCATTTCCAACCACAATCTGTAATGGAATTGTGTTAAATGATACTAATGAAGACAATCTATAACTTCTCTTTGGGTAAAATGACAAAACAATGGCATTTCGGACAATTTAATCACAGCTCGCAATTCGCATTTCCGCACGTACATTAAATGTGCGTTGTATCGACTCGGACCACTGAAATTTGAGCAGTGTTTTTGTCAGTAAATCACTGCAAAAATGTCATTTTCATAATGTATGAAGGTCTATTTTTTATTCCTGGTATAAATTTTGTTATTGAGAAGTCGAATGTAGACCTATAGAGTAAAGGAAGGGGTAATCGACCATCTCCAGTTTTCGGCCGATCCGTTGGATGCATGGTAAAATCCCTTTAAAATACATAGCACAATAGCATATCACATATCCCACACATACAGTGTACCATACCATGCCAGAGTCACTGAAGAACCACATTTGCAATGCAAAATATATCCTAAAATATCACATTTGAGCCATGTAATCGGCGGTTCTGCTACCCGAATCTGAACAATCAAGTATCTTACGCGTGTATGTAAGAAATATGGGTACCATAAAATGAGCTTTATTTCAAGTGTTTTTCAGATTTAGAGCCCGATTTTGTGCAAGTCGCAAGCTCAAAAGTATCTCATCGCATGTATTAAATCAATGCAGCTGGACACTGCAACGCACACACGATATCTGTCTAATTCAGATTCCAATTTCCGATCAACGCAGAGCTAGTTTTCGACATGGCGAGCACCCGGGAGCTCCGGCGTGGGATACCTGCTCCGCCCGCTAGTGCTATAGACCAGCGCGGAAATGCTTCCTATTGACTTTGTACATGCGGTCGAAAACTGGCTCGCTATGCCGATAACTGCCTCCGAAACAGTGAAAATTGAAATGAATATAGATCTAGTCAAGGCAATTCATGATTTTTTTCTGCGATTCTTTTTTTGTTTAAATAATAATAATATTTGCGTCACGATTTAAACAAGAAATGATAATAAATAGGAAGTAAAAAGTCCCCAAAATAGGATTTTGTCTTAAGTGGTCGAAAAAACCCTCCTTTACTCTAGAATCTACTAGATCTACATTTTAGACGAGATGGCTGATGTTTGTTCACATTCTTTCGTCCTGGCCGTAAATTAGCAGACTACTGCTAGTGCTACCGTCGGGACATCTCGCCCCAGTCTTTGAGACTGGGGCGAGATGTCCCGTGGGGCGAGTTAGCCAGACTCCGACTTAAGTTAGACATGTGGCTACAAAAACCTGCGCCGATATGGCTATGCCAAAAACTGTGACCAAGAATAAGATATGGAAAACATAGACTAATTAATAACCCACCATGTCCATGGCAATTAAATTAGTTCAGTAGTATAGGTCTAGATCAACGTCTACTAGTTGTTTTATTTCAGTCAATTTTTTTGTTTTTGTTTGGCCGCAAAGTTTGTGTTTTTTTAGGGGCAAAAATGAAAAAAGGACTTCCACCAACTCCAAGTCCAAGTCGTGACCAAGTTCCAAGTTCCAACAAAGTTCCAGCCCCCACTGACATTAATGTGTGTATAACTGTAGATCTAGTTATATCTTATAAATGTGTTGGTTTTTAACCTACATGACTCGATAACGCTTTGATTCTAAAAACATAAAAAACTCTGAACACAATTTTCCCGGGCCGAGCTCTGTTCATCAATTCACTCATTCGCAACAAACACTCATTTAAATGAACGGGACCGAACGTTAATGCACTGGCAAACACTGGCAAAACAAGGGTGATTTTTAACGATGTACTTATCATGAAAATATCAGAATATGATCAACATATCAATTATGATTGAAAATTATCTAATTCACACTTACCTTTGTTTTAATGATTCAAAATCGCCGTCAACCATGAAATTCTAGTCCATATCACGAACCATTTTCCCGTAAACAGGAGAAACAAATTTTGACAGGCGGAATGTCAAATTGTCGAAGTAATCTGCTGCCACCTTGTGTTAGAGGAAAGAAATGTTGACTTGTTCTGTTTATGTTTGTTTTATTTTGTGTCCAACAAGGTTCCATTTAGTACAAGCTTTTCCTCTTGTTTTTCTTTCTTTCCTTTTTTCTTAGAATCCTTCTCCTTTTTGTTTTGTCGTTTTTGCTTGACATAGAATGTTGTAGAAAATAAGAACATTTTTATGTTGGGTGTATCTCCTATACCTATTTCGAGCACTACATTTCACAAGATAAAAACCATGCATATGCACGGCGTATATATAGCTCCATCTCTCGTTATCTTGTAACTGGGGTGTGTTCGAAAAATGGAGAAGCAGTGCTTGTCGGTGATAAATTATTAATTACTTTGATAAACATTTCAATCTCGAAGGATAGAGCCGGAGAAAATGCGAGGGAGGATGGAGGAAAAAAGAGGGAGAGAGAGAGAGAGAGAGAGAGAGAGGGGGGGAGGGGGAGGAAGAGAGAGAGATAGAGTAGAGAACTTGAGAAAGAATTTACTTGCAACATTCTCTGCAGTTTGGGAAACCGTTATAGTTATTTTCTTGATGGTTAAAAGATTTGGAATCAGGGAATATATGCTTGATGGCTGAATTGGTGCACTATATCTGACAATATAGTTGTGGCAGCGCGATGGGAAATCATAATCACGTGATCAGTGCACGTGACACATACGCGCTCGTAGTTAAGGAAACGTTTTGCAAACGTTTTTGACAATGGGTGGCATAAAGTATTAACTATATTTTTAGCGATCAGTGCACTAGCACCTATATGTACTTGCTTTCCCTCTGTTCTTCGTGTCGACAAGAAATTGTTGACATCTATTAAAATTGGAACGATACAGAGAAGATTAGCATGGCCCCTTGCACAAAGATGACACGCACAATCGTGAAGCGTTCCTTATTTTTATTTTTGAAAAATGTATTTTGATGTCGAGAGTAGATAACTCGTGATTTTGATATTAACATATTGTCATAACAATTTAAAAATAACAATAATATCTCGAAATAGTGACAAATTAATGAACTACTATCATACTTTGTTTTCATTGTTTTCATCAGTGTCATCTTTATTAGTAATATGTGTATTACATCTTGTTAGAAAGTCAATGAACCAAGTTTGGGGTCAGAAGATAATGGTTGATATTGGCCTAATCGTTAGGGTTCCGTGATGAGGGTATCAGAGTTTATTTTTGTTTAAAGCTTTTTTTTGCCCTCATTCAGATTTTCATGTACAAAATTATAAAGACGACATAATTTTTCTTACAGTATACACATAGTACATTGTCTTATAGATCATAAACACAGACATATCTTAACAATATTGTTCATAAATATCCACTATCCAATATAATAATTAGTACATATTTAATATTATTTACAAAGAGCTAGTTGATATCAATTGCAACGTATTTGCGATTGATATCAATCGCAACTATGTATATACGTAAGAGATATGAGACTGCAAATTTGCGATTGATTGGAGGACTTGCGATTGATTTGGATCAATCATAAGTCTTTGTAAGACGGGGCCCAGAGCAGATAAAGTGAACGGGCGCCATCTGCGGTAGAGTTCATTAACAATAAATCCCCGGTTTACCAAGTTTCAAAACGTTTCTAAACGTTTTCAAACGGGAGAGAAGGAGGTATAATAACCACGCACCTATTACTACAAAGGGCGCGAGCGAATCAGAGACTTAGTTTATCATCAAAGTTAGGCCTTCATTTCTATTTACCATTCCGGTCTTGTAAGTCTGAATAAATAATAATAAACGAACAAATATAATAAAAATGTGATATAACAGAAAACCGAGCAGAAAACAAGTCGGTCATTTTAATGGTGGAGATGGGAATATCATGTTTTACCCAACTGTGGTATTCACGTAAGATCCTTCATTGTCAATGAGTCTAATGGGGGGGGGGGGGGGGGGGGGGGCTCTCTCGGATCATAAAATCGGCCGCTTGTTTTTCTCTGTTTCGTTTGTCTCTTTCTATATTCTGATCATCATTGTCTAAATCGACATGCAAGGTTACCAGTATGAGGAACTGAAACGTCAATTTTCGTTCCACCGCAACGCTTTGATCAAATTAGATTTAAAAACTATTACATTCATATTTTACTTTCAAATTTTATCGATTGAATAGGACCGTTTGTTGACCGGTTGTATGAGTTTTCATTTCGAGAGTAAAGTAAACGGGGCCATGTAATTTCATTGTCAACATGAGTCATACATTTTTAATCTCAACTCATCACAAAACGAGATGGGATTTGATAAAGATTAACAGATTTATTCAATCTTGTAGTCTCCCTAAAAGCGATTACGGAGTGTAAATTTTGTATCCCCCCTAAAAAACATCTTCTTTGTCACGTTTTTGATATAATGTCCATTGTTTGTTTTTCTATTTTTTTTCGTTCGTTTTTGTTTCCTCTTCTTCCCTCCTCCTTCTTCTTCTTCTTTTTATCCTTCTTGTTTTT